>MU182198.1:440775-472053 GCA_016904865.1 Pissodes strobi
GGCAACACAACATCGGCTCAGTATCAGTTGAGTCTTCGAGCCGTACATTTCGACCCAGACACCACTGAGGATGGCTACCGCAGTTGTAGCCGAAAGCTATGGAGGAAATCAACAAGGACAACGGCCTAATAGCCCGAAAACCCACGCTTATCGTTCTCAATATCGTTTTCAAGAAGATCGAGATATCTTCCGCCAGTTAAGGATCCTTCGTAGAATATTGGCCCGACAATTCTGTTGTTAAATATACCACACCAGACATTAAGAGAAGACCTTCCTTGGTATTTAATAGCTTGAAATTTCCTTGGATTTTCTGCTGCCCAATAATGCGCATTGTGTCGGTTAAACATGCCCGATGTAGTAAATGTGGCTTCATCCGTCCAAAGAATTCTTTGAAATAGTACAGGGGTCTGGTGTCATATAAGCACTGTCGATTTAAAAGATTTTTTTGGGTTCAATGGAAAGATTACATAAAGTGGAACACATTAATGCAAAAAAATTTGCGGATGAAGCACTTTTGACGCCAAAAATTGAAAAAGAAGTTTTATAAATAAGTGACATTTAAATGCGAAAACTCTCCCAATATGACGTTCATGATGACAATTTACTTGCAATGTTGTCAGACTTGGCTAACCTTCTTGATTTTCAAGTAAGCAAATTGCCAAATCCAGGGGCATGTTTCATAAAGTAGAATAACAACTTGTGAAAGTAACTAAACAAGCGCGCAACGCGGGCTAACCGAATAAGCTCCCATTTGTCTCTTAACTAATCCAAACTAATCAAAACTAATTCAGACTGATGCAAACCAACCAAAACTAGTCCAGACTAACGTAAACTAACCCAAACTAACCCAGATTGACCAAAAGTAACCCATACAAAGCAAAACTAACTCTGGTTGTTTAGCCATACATGTATATACATATAAGTACGGTACAGAGTTGACTCAATTTGTCCATTTCCCAGTAAATATCCTAGATCAAGTACATTTGTTATAAAATGAAATAATTTTAAAAGACAAGCGCCATACGCACGTCAGTAAATCAACTACAGCTAACCCAAACTAACCCAACCTAACCAACACTAACCCAAATTAACCAAGACCAACCCACACTAATCCAAACTAACCATGACTAACCAAAACTAACCCAGACTAATCCTAATTAACTACGCGCGTTTGTCTCTTTGCTATTCCAAACTAAGTAAAACCAACCGAGCCTAACCAAAACTAACCCAACCTAACCAAAACTAACCCAACCTAACCAAGACTAACCAGAACCAACCCATACTAACCAAAGCTAACCCAAAGTAACTGAAACTAACCCAAACTAACGCTATCTCAAACTAAGCAAAACCAACCCATTCTAACCAAAGCTAACCCAAACTAACCCTAATTAACCAAAGTAAAGAGACAAACGCGCTACGCGCGCTTGTCTCTTCGCTATTCCCAACTAAGCATAACCAACCCAGACTGACCAAAACTAACTCATACTAACCAAAACTAACACAAGCTAACCCAGACTAACCAAAAGTAACCCATACTAACCAAAACTAACCCAGATTAACCCTAATTAATCAAAGTAAATGACAAGCGCGCTTTTCTCTTCGCTATCTCAAACTAAGCAAACCAATCCAGACTAACCAAAACTAACCTAAACTGACCCAAACTAACCGTAATTAACCAACACTAACCCGTATTGCAGATTAAGCAAAAATAATCGAAACTAACTTTAATTAGACAAACAAGCGCATTGAGACGAGCGCGCTACGCTCTTGACCAACCTCGCCCATCACAAAATCAAAATTAACCCAAGGTAACAAAACAAACCAACTACGCGTGATACTCTCTTAAACTAATCCAAATGACCTTTTAAATTTGTATCTATTTCAATAAACTAAATAAATTAGTTTATATCATTTATTATTAAAAGTGACCCACTTCTAGCGTAACATCTAATTCTAGTAAATCATATATTCGAATTATTGTTATTTTATTAAACAAGAATCATTATTTATAAGAAGTTTTCGTCCTACAGTACTTTTGAAACATATTCAACACGAGGCTGTTATATTTTAGAACCAAATAGAAATTACACTTGGCAACATCTACCCGTACAACAGCCAGCTGAGCCGTCCCAAACCAAGGCTACCTATACTACAGTAGGTGGCCTTGGCTAAGCCAACCTAATATAATCATGGTTTAAGAAATAGTCATGTTGACGTTTATCTCATAAATATTATATTATCGTTTTAAAGTGCAAAAAAAACAGTTTTATTTACAATTTTTAAGAAAAGAAGCTTTATATTATGTTATTATTAACCTTCTGCGACCATACCTCAGGACAAAATGTACTGGAATTGTGTTTGTAACTTTATGGTAAAAATAACCATAATGTTGTACCATGTCCTGGACGGGAGCCCAACAACAACAATGTCGCGAGAAAGAAAATATTGATCCTATGTGATGAGGCTGGTAGAGGTCTCAACAAATTGTTGGGGCAGAAGCTTAAACATGACTATTGTGTGCAGTGCATAATTAAACCTGGTGCATCTTACGCGGACGTGCTGATTGATATGGAGAAGCTTGTTAAAAACTTTACTAAACTTGACTGTGTAATTGTCTTAGCTGGTACCAATGAATTTCAACAAGGCAAAATACCAAAAATTAAAGATATTTGGGATAAGGTGAAATTCTGTACACATACAAATGTAATATTTTTAGGTCATCCGGTTATTGAGAAATTTGTCATTGCAAAAAAAATTTATTGTTTTTTTGAAAAGTTTATTTGTTTTACTAATAGAGTAAATCATGTCTCAGAAGGTTTAATTTCTTGTTTAAACCCTGTATTAAAGGGTAAAAAAAGAAAACAAATTTAAATATATAGCAGATCTAATATTAAGAAAATTACGTACAACTGAGCAAGTAGTGAAAAATTTGATTTTTATACCTACAATTAGTGGGGTTGAACTGACTAATATTGTTAATCAGTCAAAACAGTGTAACAGAATTAAATCTTCTGAAAATTCTGTTTCTGAACCTTCTGAGGATTCTGTTTCTGAAAGTTCTGTTCCTTCTGAAAATAATCCGTCAAACACAAACCATAATACAAGTTTTTTAGATCCAATAGTAATAGTGACTGTTTCTCCATAGCATTAATAAATGTGCAGTCTATTAGAAATAAGTTGGATGATTTAAGTATTTTATTAGATAGTTTGAACTACCCTACAATTGTATTGATCTGTGAACACTGGTTGAAACCTCAAGAACAATTAGTTTTAAGAAATTATGTTGTTTTGGATATATTTTGCCGAACAACAGGGTATGGCGGCGTAGCCATTTTAATTCATGAGGACTTTTATTCATCATATTTATTTAAAGTAATTAATAATATTGACGATTGCAAGGAAGAAAGTATATTTGAGTTGTGTGCTGTTTATAGTCAAAGTATAAATATTTATGTTTTATGTATTTATCACGCACCATCTAGCAATGTCCATGAATTTTTGGTAAAACTGGAATTGGCCATTTCCGTTCTTCCCTCTAAATCACGTATAATTGTCTGTGGTGATTTTAATTTAGATTCTCTAGCAACTGGGGACATCAATACAATTACTTTGCATAATCTTATCAACTCTTATGGCTTGTATCTGCATGTTGACAAAGCTACACGCGTGACGTCACATTCTTCAACACTGATAGATTATGTTATTTCAAATTTTGACGAGAAAGAGGTTAAATGTAATGTAACAAACAGTGCACTATCCGATCATGAGTTGGTGTGCTGTATTTTTTCTTTAAATAAAGGAAGGAAGGCGAAAACAAGACGACGGGGTAGACTGTTTACAAGAAAAAATTTTGATAGGTTTTCGCAACTGACCATTAGGGAAGATTGGGGTAGTGTGTTGAGGTGTGAGGATCCATTGGCAAGTTTCCACGCTCTTTTAGCCAGACATTTTAATGCATGTTTTCCATTAAAACCTTTACGACAAAAATTAAAGAAATGTTGGATAACTAGGGGAATAAAAGTTTCGGCAAAAAATTTAAGATCTCTGCATTTTATAAGAAAGTTTAATATGGATAATCAGTTTTTTGTAAATTATTTCAATAATTATAAATCAATATATCGCAGAATTGTAAAGGCAGCTAAACATCTGTATTATGAAAACCGACTTGGTTCTTCTTCTAACAAACAAAGGGAAGCCTGGCGGATTGTTAATGAACTTCGGGGGAAGAAATTTAGCAAAACGTCTTTAGATTCTAAACTAAATGCTAATGCTCTGAACATTTTTTACTCAAGTATAGCCGAAAACTTAGCAAGTCAAATAAAATGTGATACAAGCTTTGAGACTTTTTTAAGAAATAAATTTGTAGAAGAAACCTTCTTTTTTTCACCAACCAATGAGCATGAAATTAAAAAAATAATTTTAGAATTAAACAGTAAAAAGGCGCCAGGGTGGGATGGTATCTCGTCTAAAATTTTTAATACACTCCCTCAAAATGCAGTTATGATTTTGGCCGAGGCTATAAATTACTCTTTTGCTGCTGGAGTTTTCCCCTGCTGTTTGAAAAGAGCTAACATTATTCCCTTGTATAAGGGTGGGGATGAAGGAAGCCCCTCAAACTATAGACCGGTTGCGTTACTACCAACACTATCTAAGATAGTGGAAAAAGTGGTTAAGCGGCAAATGATGAACTTTGTGGGAGGAAAAAATATTTTGAGTCCCACACAATTTGGCTTTCTGAAACAGAAAAACACTTGCGATGCAATATTTAATTTCCTAGAGGGCCTTTACCTGAGCATAAATGATCGACAGGTTGCCGCGGCAGTGTTCTGTGATTTGACAAAAGCCTTTGACTGCGTCAATCACGGGATACTGTTGCGCAAGCTGGAAATCTATGGGTTCAGAGGTAGAGGACTAAGCTGGATTGAGTCTTATTTAAACAATAGGATCCAGTCTGTATCTTACAATGGGGTTGTATCAGAACAGCAAGTTTTAAACAGCGGCGTACCTCAGGGTTCGGTTCTGGGACCCATTCTCTTTTTGCTTTATGTTAACGATATCGCAAGCATTGACATAGATGGAAGGTTTACATTGTTTGCGGATGATGCTACAATTTTGTGGAGCGGCACCGAAAATAAAGATTTGGCTGAAATCATCAGTCATGACATTTCCTTACTGAAACTGTGGTGTGATGCAAATAAACTATGTTTAAATATTTCTAAAACCAACATTATGTTTTTCAAATGCAGCTTGGAGTCACTTTTTTTAGAAAGTCAGTTATTAACTGACACACCTCAAAATAAATTCTTAGGTTTGCTAAAATTTGAGTATCATATTGAAAATCTAAATAAGAAGCTATCATCAAATTGTTTTGCATTAAAGATAATTTCCAATGAACTTAATAAAAATATATCAAGACAGGCATATTTTGCATTAATAGAATCCCATTTACGGTATGGAATATGTTTTTGGGGTTCTTGTGCTAAACAGCTGATGCATACAGTATTTATCTTGCAAAAAAGAGCAGTTAGATACATCAACAAAGCCAAGACAAGTGTTACATGTAGACCACTTTTTATTGCAAACAAGATCTTAACACTCCCATCTTTGTTTATATTGGAAACAGTGTCCGTAATACATAAAAAGTATAGGGCCACATTAAATGTGAACACTTCCATCTATCCGACGCGACAAACATATAAGATGATATTGCCTCTTCCCAGAACCACCCAGGTACATGACTCCATTGTTTTTAATGGACGTCAGATGTTTAATCATTTACCAGTTAGCATTAGGGAGATTTCTGGGGGACAACGGTTCAAAAGGGAAGTAAAAAAGTTGTTTGTTGGGAGGGCCTATTATGATGTCCAAGAATTTTATAATGATATATTTTAATATGCAGATGAGTGGTTTTGAATACATAATCTTGTTTCTAAGTATGAATGTAGAGTTTTTTTTTTGTTGTTGCTGTCATGGTTGTGGAATGTTAGTCCTTAAATGATGTTTGCTTTTAAGTTTTAATATTTGACTATAGGATTTATTACTTTTATGACTAGATGTATGTTTTTTTAACAAGTCCTTTTTTAATCTCTATGTTTTTTATATATTCAATTGTTTTTGTTATTTTACTTTATTTTGTGTAATTGTATTTTTACTACTTGACTTTATTAAGTACTAGTTAAGTGTTTTATTCGAAATTTAATTATTACTACGCTTATTATTTTGTATGATCTTTGTTTATTTGCTTTCTTTACACACATGCTGTTAATAACAATAAAGCATATTTTGATTTGATTTGATTTGATTTGTTAGCAAAAAATTTATGTTAAATTTAAATTTTAATTTTCAATTTATTTTGCGAAAATGTGCTTCATCCGCAAATTTGTTTGCGTTAATGTGTCCCATTTGATGTAATCTTTCCATAGAACCCAAAAAAAGCTTCAAAATCGACGGTGCTTATATGACACCAGAACCTAGTACAGGATCATTATCTTGTTCTGGGATTAAAATTTGAGAAACAAATTGAAAGCATAGTTGCTTTTGTTCAAGTGTTAAATGCTGCACTGGAAGGATGCGATATGGGGCATACTTAAAATATTTCAATGTTCTCTGAATAGTCGCAAAGGTTACTCTTCTTCTTGCAGGACCATACCGTAAGTCTCGGACTGCATCAGGAATCGAATTCATGGGATTCCGGGTAAAATAATTTAGAATAGCTCGATCCCGGTTCCTTTCCTTACTTTAGTCCTTTTTCTAATATGTAACGATTTTCTTTCTTCAAATAAGGTTTTAAGATTTAAAATTGTTTTCACCGATATATTTCGGTGGAAATTTGCAATGTATCTTCGTAGAGTTTCGCTGGCATTTTCTCCACTTTTGTAAAATAAAGTTATAATTTGAAGCCGCTCATCTGATGAAAACCTCATTATAAAACTTTGCAAATATAATACATGCAAAAGTAAAATGTTTGACTTTGACAAATAAACAGCTATGATACCTATCTAGCTTTTTCAGGTAAAACTATCCTTTAAAAATTATTTTCTTACGGGACTGTTTTTAATTAATTGTAAGAAAACCACTGGAAATAAACCCAGCAACCCCTATAGCAGTGAATTCCTTGTAAAGAGCTCTATCCATTGATATAAAAATATATAGGGTATTTCATTTTAAAAACATGTCAACCACGCTGTAAGTCTTTTGATTTTAATTCAAATGTTTTTTTGGTGAGATTTCTGAATTCTACGGAAAAAAATACCTCAAATGGCTATTTTCGTTTTTCACAAAAACACAGGGAAATTAAAAAAAAGACCATTTTTACTTTAAAATTAATAACCCTGTACACACACAGATATATAGGTATTTTATGTGTCGCAAATATTTTCTACTTACAGAAAAGTGCTGCGTTATAAATGGTACCCATACTTCAACACACGTTATATATTCACAAGGATCAGTGAGTTGTGCAACATTCGACCAAACCGCATTTAAAATTTGTTTGCGATGTTCTAGAGGTGGAGGACATATGCTTACGCATAAACCTAGAGTTCTTAGGAGCGAATGCAAAGGAATTCCTAAAAGATGACAATTGTATAAAAAGTAAACAATTCAGATAGGGTTGCAGGTATATTGATCAAAGTTGATGAAATAAATATAAAAATTGTTATTCATATTTACCATCGTCAGTGCACTGGCCAATCATACATAAGAATTGCAGCGTTCTTTCGGCAATATAAGCCGGTTTAAATCCAGACATAATTGTATTTAATATAAGCGAGCTAAAATTGCATATAATTTTAGCTGGGATCGAAGCAATGTAAAAATTGAAAGAAAAACTAAAATGCTTATTTTACAAGAGTATCACTTTAAGCAACATTTATGTTCAGTTAACGAAAACTAAACGTACCTATTGCTGTAAAGCTTACAGTTCGCCAGCAAATCAGACAAAACACTTTCTGGCGAATAATATACCACAGTTTTCATTATAAAGTCCAAAGCTGGGGTGTACAGAGTCATGTAAGTTGATATCGTCATTTTCTGCATCTGTAACTGGTTATTGACGCTTCTACTAAATATCTAAAAAATAAATGGAAAATGTGTAGCCACTACAATATGCTGATAAAGATAGGTTCCTGTTTATAAAATATGCATTTAAATAACTATTTTTGATTATCATTTGTATCAATTTATGAAATATGAACCTAAATGCAAAAATATCCCACAAAGCATATAGGGCAGTCCATAGTTATTGTGTTGTGTGATGTTATTACAAAGTACAAAAACCACGTACATGCTGATAACTCTCCAAAAAACATTCAAAATTTTTCTTTAAATATCCCATATCAGATCCTTTGGTTATAACAGTAAGGCCCACTCTGCACAAGTAGCATCTAGCATATATTGCAACTAGTGGATTTCCTATGCCTCGGATCATTTCAGTTAATCTAAACAAGGCTTCAGGACATTCACTAAAATACATAATAGAAAATTCAACAAGCTGCGAAACGAAAAACCGTAAAAGTTCCATTTCTATGCGATCACCGCCTTTTTCCTTCAACAGATAACAGCTTGTTTGGTAAAGGCTAAAAGCGTGTTGATTATGGTTTCTGTTGGTTCAGTATTCTTGATTAAGGCTTGTGATGTTATCTATCTAGAAATAATGTTATATGGGAATTGGATAGTAAAAGAGAAATGAAATGTCTACAAATAATAAATACTGATTCAAATCTAAAATGGGATAATAAACACATCAAAAACTTGAGAGGGTCAATTTTCACAATCACTTTAAATATGGCGTATTAATTTGCATGGGGTGGAGCTTTTGAAAACACATTAAAGCCATTGCAGCACTTCATAATTAACTTTTTAAAATAACCGAGTTATTATGTATTAGAAACATCGAAATCTATTTTATAATCAGTGCTTCATTTTCTATGAATACGGGCTATCGTTAAAAACATTCATTGTCCAATATTTATTATAGTTATATGAACTTTGTTTATTAAATATGTATTGCATTTAATAAGTATTGTTTATTAATGTTTATTATTATTACTTACTTACTTTGCGGATATAAAATTATATGATTTGAGCAGAGCCATCTCAACATATAAGCGAGGCACCAACTCCCTTATGGAAGCTATTTTAAAAAACCAATTCAAACAAGTTTCTTTTGCCATATCAGAAACCATGTCGGGAGTGAAATCCTCAGGAAGTGATGTTGCCACCTTAGAACCTGGTCTGCAAATTTACATACAGCAAATTACTTGCATACAATAATAATAATAATAATAATAATAATATTTATTGATGATGTACATAATGTAAATATGTTCACATGTCAAATATAAAGATAAAACTTAAAAATATACAGTTTAAAAGAGTCATGAAAGTTGTTTTTTTTTTTTTAGTTAAAATATTAATAAAACAAAACACAGTATATTAACAAATAAAAATAAGTTTGACAGACAATACAACATAAAGCAATAAGACAGCTAGGGTAACCGCCTATACGCCCCTGAACACTTGCTACTTTAAATCATCGAAATTGTTATTGAAATATTCCTCGAGGTCATAAAAGGCCTTCACCTTGAGATAATTTTTAACTTTAGACTTAAATAGATGGTAGTCCAAGTTTTTAACACACAGTGGCAACAGATTAAAAAATTTAACTCCAAAATGGTTTATCCCATCCCTGGCCCTGGCAGTCCTATTATAGTTTAAGGAAAAATTATCCTTATTTCTGGTGTTGTAGCTGTGATAGTCACGATTGTATGCATAATCACCCATATTAGCCGTCACATGGAGAAGACAACTCAATATATACAAGGAAGGAAGAGTTATAATGCCCAAAGAGACAAAACTGGCCCTGCAACAGTCTCTAAACCTGACTCCAGTCATAATTCTTATGCAGCGTCTCTGGATTGCAAATATCTTGGAAGCATGTGGTGAATGCCCCCAGCACAGGATAGCATAGGCAAGATGAGAGTGAAAATGACCATAGTAAGCATTCATAAGTACATCTGGTGAAACAATACTTTTTAAATTGCGAATTATAAAGGTTTTTTTACTAAGGACACTCGCAAGATAGTCAGCGTGCTTCTCCCATGTAAGCCCAGAATCCAAGTAAATGCCCAAAAACTTCACAGAGCCATGCGACTCGAGAGGCCTCAAGGAAAAATCCAACAGCTGAGTCTTTGCCTCATTTATGCTCAACCCATTCGACAAAAACCACTGTTGCACATCAGACTGCACAATTTTGGTCTGCCGATCAAGGTCAGTCAAACTATCAGCCCTCTCAATTGCTGTGGTGTCATCCGCAAACAATACAATCTTCGTGCTGGCCAGCGATACACACGATGGAATGTCATTCGCATAAAGTAAAAATAAAATTGGGCCAAGGACAGAGCCCTGTAGCACCCCATGTACAACTGGCTTCCTACTTGAAGTAGTCCCACCATATGTTACATATTGCCATCGATTGGACAGGTACGATTTTATTAGATCAATGCTGTTTTTACTAAAGTTATATTTAAGAAGCTTATCTATCAGTAGTTTGTGAGACACGCAGTCAAAGGCCTTTGTTAAGTCAAAGAAGGAGGCCCGAGCATACAGTTTTCCATCAAAACACTCCTGTATGAAAGTCATAAGTTGGCTAATTGCCACAGTAGTTGACATGCTAGAACGGAAGCCAAACTGACATGGGTTAAATAACTGATGAGTTTCAAGGTGATCACACATTTGCTTCTTTAAAGCACTTTCGAAAATTTTACCAAACAGGGGCACAATTGATATAGGCCTATAGTTGGAGACATCCTCACAATCTCCCCTCTTATATACTGGCACAACACGAGCCACCTTTAAACAATCTGGAAAAATACCTGCTTTAATACACTTACTGATGATTTTTGTTAATGGGTAAGTAATTATGTGTTTTAATGTTTTAGTTATTTTGGTATTAAATTCAAAGCAATCTTTGCTAGGACTATTCTTTAGATTTGATATTATGTCCCTAATATTGTTGTAAGTAACTTCATTAAATTGAAATGTGTGTATAGTTGTGTTAATGTTTGATGAATCAAAATAGCTCAGTGGATCACGATTTGAGTGTGGAAGATTTTTTATAATGTTATCAGAGACTTGCGAAAAAAAGTTATTAAACTCGTTTGCCTTTAATTTGAGAGAATTTGTTTTTCCGACAGTTGGGTTGCTGTTCGCAATAACATCCCACACAGCTTTATTTTTATTATTTGAATGATTAATATGCCTGTTATTGGCTTCTTTTTTACTTTTTTCTATTAAGACTCTATAATCATTGCGAAAGGATTTTAACAAATCGAGTGGAACCAACACAGGATTTGACCTGCTCAAGTGGGTCAAGAATTTCAGAGTTTCCCTTGTTTGCTCTGTCTCGTCTGTAAACCAATGTATTTTATAAGCACCACCAGGATGGCCACTGCTGGCTAACTTGGTCTTTTCAGGAAATGATACGTCACAGGCATCCTTTATTAGGCTGATGAAAGACTCAAAGAGTGCACTGAAGGAAAGTGACTCACTATCAACAAATGACCAGTCAGCAACACTAACCATTTGGTATAAATTAAAAAGCCCAAAGTCTGTAATGGGCCTGTAGACAATCCTAATGTTACTCTTCCTTATAGGTGTCTCCTCCATTAAGTATTTAAAAGATATTGCTAAATGATCTGACATGCAGGGATCTATGATTTCATAGTTCGTATTTTGACATATATTTGTGAAAATGTTATCTATACATGCCTGATTCCTGGTTGGCTGAAAGACCACCCTAGACAACCCGTAAGACTCAAACAAGTTCGACACCATCCGAGCCTCCAAAGAATTGGTTTGAAAGTGGATATTGAAGTCTCCAGTCAGCACAATTCCCCTACCCAAGTCCAACCTGTCCAAAACTGTGGCTAACCCACTTAAGAAGATGGTCTGATCACCTATTAGGGATCTATAAATTGTTATGATTTGTATGCTATTGCAAAGAACACCCACAACTTCAAAATGAAGCTCCTCAGACATACCAACAACATCAAAAGGCAGCGGCCGCACTTCAAGCGACTGTTCAACAAAAATTGCTACACCACCGTGGCCATGGTTAGTCCTACCAAAGCCAGAGGCAATAACAAAACCACTAATGTGTGTGCAACCCAGTTCATCTGGTTTTAGCCAGTGTTCGTTAATACATAAAATATCAAAGTGATTATCCTCGAGGAATGATTCCAACAAAAAAGTTTTATTTCTAAGACACTGGATGTTATAATGTAAAAAATGCAAAAAAGTCAGACGAGCACAGACCCGCCCATCTGCCCCATTGTTATTTAAAACATTTCGGAGTATTGGTTTATTTTCTCTGTTGAAAATTGTTACTCATTCTGTTTGATTGATGAGTACTTGATCTGACTGATTGGAGTTGATTGGTTCGAAAAAATGTGAATTTTTTAATAATGATGTTTTCAGGCCAATTATTGGGATTTAACAGGTTCTCCTCCAGACTCTTTCCAGCCATGATTTTAAAAGCTTTGTACTCTCCAGACTTCACTGGTACAGGTTCTACAGTGAATTTGTGATCAAGCCCAAAGTTGTTTTTTAGGTAATCCAGTAGATCCGAGTCAGCTATATCTGTAGATATCTTGGACACAAATACCGATGTTTGCGGCGTAGATGCAACCAGTTTATTGTCTGCAGTCTTCTTCCGGCCCACTATTGCAACATTTTTCTTTTGAGAATTGCCTGCTGTTTCTTTCTGCTGGATAGGTACTTGATGAGAAGGTGCCTCAGTTCGATCAGATTCTAGAAGTTGTTGAAGATTGGCTAGTTCAACTTTCAGATTGTGTAACTCATCCTGGTGGGACTGGTATTTGGTAGCGAGTGCATCCAGTGCTCTCTTCAGTTCTTCCATCTCGTTTACCCCAGTAGGTTTTGAAATGGTCCCATTAGGTTGCAGTTTAGCCATATTTCCTATTATGGTCTTAGTTTGGTTATATAGCTTTGAGTTCTGTTCTTCTATTTTTCTGTTGGTCGTTTCAATTTGCTTGTTGAGTGAGATTTTCAGTTCCTCCATTCCTGATTTAATTGCCTTGGTGATGGCAGCTTGCATATCAGTTTCTGCTATTGGTGGTGTGGTAATAGGGACCTTTAGTTTGGATACACATTCTAAGCATCGGTAAGTCACACAAGGCGATCTTTTTTTCACCGTAACACCCCTATGTTCGGATGCAGCAAGGCT
Organism: Pissodes strobi; assembly: GCA_016904865.1. Classification (NCBI taxonomy): domain Eukaryota; kingdom Metazoa; phylum Arthropoda; class Insecta; order Coleoptera; family Curculionidae; genus Pissodes; species Pissodes strobi. Next base: position 454,022 of record MU182198.1, read on the forward strand.
GGAGCAGTCAGAACACAGTAATTTGGCACAATGATCGCATTTGGCGAGGGCATAAGTGTCATCTGGCTCTCTGTTACATTTGCTACAGATTGCCATGATTGTTCGATCGATATTAGTATGTACTTGACGTGTTTTTAACCTTAATGTTGTCGGACGATGCCGGAACTGTAGACACTCCTAAAAAACTTGTAAACGAGGTATCCTAACCTCACTTTTTGATGAACAGGAAAAAGTTCAAATTTTGTAGCAGCAACTGGACGTTTTACAACTTTTGTGAGTCCAGGGAGTGGAAAAAGATTGAGGTAATCGAAACCGGCCAGTGTACATCCTTTGCTGACGATACTACCCTTCTTTTGCATAGTGGGGACGCCCAGACTCTTAGTGGTATGATTAACAGGGATCTGGCCATTGTTAAGGGATGGTGCGATTGCAATCGATTGTCGTTCAATATTTCCAAGACCAATATATTGTACTTCAAGTGTCATCTAAATGGTGTAAGCCTGGATACTTACCCTGTTCCGTCCCTTCACGTTAATAAATTTCTGGGTTTGTGTATTGACGCTAGGTTAAGGTTCGACAAGCATACTGAGCTATTATCTTCAAAACTGGCAGCTAACTGCTTTGCCTTAAGAAATATTAAAAGCCAGTTAGAAAAAACTTTGACTAAGAGTGCCTATTTTGCCTTGGTGGACTCCCATCTGCGTTATGGTGTTTGTTTCTGGGGGAGCTGTGCGGAATACTTGTTTAGACCTCTCTTTGTTCTGCAGAAGCGTGCCATTAGAATTCTTTGTGGCCTTGGGTACAGGGAGTCATGCAGACCTTGTTTTGTAGGGGAAAGGATTTTAACATTGCCCTCTATCTTTATTCTGGAAACTGTGTGTTTGATGTATAGAAAGTACTGCTCTATGATTAGATCGATTAGCACTACCAATACGCGTTCTTCATTTAAAATTAACTTACCAATACCAACTTCCGCACTGACTCAAAATTCTATCTTTTACAATAGTAAAAAAATGTTTAATACTCTCCCACTTTCAATTCGAAGGGTTTCAACCTTTAAGTTATTTAAAACGCAAGTGAAGAAAATGCTGCTTACCAAGGCATACTATAGCATTGAGGAGTACTTTTGTGATACTTTCTAGACTTTGATTTAGTTTGTTTTCTGTGTATCTGTTGTTTGACTAATTGTATACCGAATAGTGTTTATATATATTTATTTATTTCAAATTTGTTTTTTCCCTGACATAATTGTTTTTTTTTGTCCTGTCCTTTCTCTATTCTAGAGCATTTATCGTGATAGTTTCTGTTTTAAATGGCCATAGTTCAGCTTTGCTAATGAATACCATGTATTTTGGCCAATGTAGCATGTTTTGAATGGAAAGTTGAAGTGAAATATTTTATCTCAGATTGTTTTGAACATTTTTTGTGTTACTTATACGTATTGTACATATGTTACTATAATATTAGAAGTTTGATGTTTTTGCTAGCTTTAGTTTCCAGCTTTGTCAATGAGAAAATTTTCTTTAGACAATAAAGCATATTTTGAATTGAAATTGAATTGGTTTCCTGATCACACACAAACTTCACTCTATGAATTGTTAAAACATTGGATTTTATCGTAAGATATGGAGCTAAAAAACGCGTGACTGCAATTATAACCTAGCTTTTTATTAATACCATACATTAGTAATGACTATATCAACATAGAAATATATTTTACAAGATGAGGACAACACAGTGAAATTTAAAAGCAAAACATGGAAAAACATGAATTTCTGATGTGCAAACATGTCAGCTGGTAATATGAATCTGTTGTTACTGTAAATGCATATAAAATCCTTTTTCATGATATATATAAAAAAAAGAAGCTTGTAAAAATTAACCAATAAATAAGGTATCCCCACTAAGAAAATGTTAATTTTATGCTGTTTCAATTAAAATAATTTTCTTAAGTGTTTTTTTTTAGATTCTAAGGGGAAAATACATAAGATGGCTATTTCACATTTTTCTTTAAAAATAAGTGGAAACCACACTGTACCTGAGATTAGGCACTTACAATTAAAGTTTTTGAGCACAATCGACAAGCCCCTCAGAAAAATCTTGATGCATCCCATGTACCCAACCCAACATTATGCAAAATTCCTAATTGTTTGAGTATTAGGTTTTTGTCAAAATGAAAATACCATTAAATAACACTGACACTGAAATTCAAATAAAAAATTACTTACTTGTAATATAAAGCTTTAGTTCGCAATCTTTCGTAAACCAATTTTCCAAAGCAATCCAAAATGTCGGTGACTAACACAAATTTACTGGGATAGAATGGCAAAACATCACAGTCAGCTAACATTTTTGCACACTGTATGGCTATTTTGAGGGCCTTCACTCTTTGTTCTGTGTTCCAGGCTAATACTAACTCTCTGAAAAAAACAAATATCTACTGAATAGTTTTGCAATTGTCAGATTAAGTATGTAGAATTTCGAAATATACTTAGATGGAATAATAGCACAGACCTATTCAACTGTTCAATTTTAAACACATATTCTGCTTGTGATAAATTCAGTTTTCTCTGTGAACCTTCTTCAAAGCTATCCAATTGTTCCAAACGATGTTGAACTTTATCAACTACAGTACTTTGTGCCTTTACCACAACTATAACAAAAAAATTAATTTAAATGAAAATAGAGAAGAGAAAGTAGAAACATAAAAATACACACCTTTCTCTCCTTCCAATAAAAAGCTTGTAACCATAGACAATTTTTCAGAAGTTGTGTATTTTTGCAAAATAGCAGCCTTCCTGTGGGACCATGAATCAATCTTGTCAATGACATTTTCCCTTACATCTCCTGCTTTTTGAACAGATTTTGAACTTTTTTGCTCTTTTTTGGGGAAAGAACCATCAACAATATCCTTAAAAATATATATACAAAATCGGAGCATTAAGAAAAAAAAGGTATAATTTTTGGTCTACCATTTCTGCAGCAATTTTAGACAGAGGGTCCATTTCCTCATGCATAGCATATTCGGTCAAAGGATCTAGTGTCTTTAAAGCTAATGCTAGGGGCTCTGAAATATTAGGAATTGACATAGGTGAACTCCGTCCAGTGCTGGGAGTTGAACCCAAAATTCGACGAGGAATTCTTTCTGTAACCTATAAATATATATCACATAATCACATACCTAATAGTGATGGAAGGAACTTACCACCACATTTCTTAAGGGATGTTCAAATACAATTTCAGAATATGCCTTATGTTTCTTTATGCCAATACTTCGTTGTGCTTTCCTGGAAATAAAATATTTTAAAACTCAGCCTGTTTAATTGCATATTATAGGATTAGGATGAATTGAGTTCCCTGAACATACAATCATATCCTAACAACAGTACTATGTTGAACAAGGGTCCTAATTATTTTAAAAATTCAGAAAGAAACAAAATTACCACACTGGAAGGTTTGAAGACATTTTTGTTTCAACTATCGGAGGACTGTCTTATAAATTTAAGATTCGAAAACCCAATGAACTATAAAGACGAATTATATTTCGTTGTGAAAACCCCCAAAAAATAATAATAAATAAATAACAAATCTAAAAATGTGAAGGAAGGTGATATGGTGACAGATGACTGGACTCTTCTTCTTCCTATTTCATTAAAGCTCTGCTTCGGATGGGTAACAGGGCAACTCGCCAGCCGATTCCGGGATGATTGTGACTTTGTCAGTTAACCATATCACAACCATTTACTTTAATATTGTTGATTATTTAATGATTTTTATGGAGACCATAAATATATCGTTTTAAAAAGACGGTTATTAAGACAATATAGAATATTGATGGTCTTTTCGTTCCAGCCATAGTCGTCAACACTATTTACCTATTTTGTTCTGTAGTTCTGTTAAGAGTTTTTTTTTTATGTTATTTTGATTGCATTTACTCTCGCATGTTTTTTAATAAACTTTGTAACAAAATGCAAAATGTGTATATTTTCTTACACCCCAAACTATTCTTAGGTCCAAACAACGCCTAAAGTTTAATGTATAATCGTATTTAATTCAACCAGGCGCATTATGGATTTATCTGCAATAAACTAATGTATTTACAGAGTTCTCTCTTTGCTTTAATCTCGATTAAGAAAAACGCTGTAATAGTTTGTTGCAAATAAATTCATAAACCGTCTAGTTATATGGAATACGACTAAAATAAAAATAACATTTTAATAGCCCGCCGCCTTTCTTCTGTCGATAAAACAGGAACATATTTTGTTAACATAGATTATTAGCATTAGTTCCAAAGACGAAGACTTTTTATTTCCCTTGTCTATGATTAGTTCAGTAAGCCGCCCTTAGTGTCGTATAAGTAAACATCATACGTCATTATTGTCAATTGCCATTAAACGATGTGCCAATATTTTACAAGGGAAGGGATACTCTCTTAACTTTTATATTCCTCTATGGTTCCAGCGCAGGGAGCACATACCACACGTGGCAGGGAGGAACATTCCTAATCAGGGATCAGGATGTAAATGTGAGCTATAAAAAGTAATATTTGAAGATATTAAATTCTACTGGCTGCACGTTTAAAGGAGGGAGGACACCAGTTTGTCCGAAACCAGCATACTAATACATATCCATCCATTCCTTGAATAAATTTTAAATGACATTTTAAAAAAATGTGTTCAAGATCCTCGACACATCCACAATCAGAATACGAATCAGATATCATTGCTAGCAAAGGTTAATAGTAGTAGTAGTACACGACTCGCTGTTGGACTTTGCGTGAGCAATTCAGCCCCTGTCCGGGCTTAACAAGAGCTGGAGCGACCCTTCCAGATTGATTACACCCTCGTGGACAGAGATACTATTTTTAGAACCTCCAGTATACTCCTGAAGGCTCCGACTTGTACATGCACGGCTTGTTTTAAGGTTCAAACACCACCGGCTGGACGTTCACAAACATTTAAATCTTGTACATGCACGGGGCTCAAAACCCTTGGCTGGACGGCCGATTCTTCCCCGGGGAATCAAAACGATTCCCGAACGCTCACCAAGCGCCCCCCAAACTGATCACGAAAGAAGACAAAAGGGCCGATACCCTACCACAATTTATGTACCCGACACGTGTTCACTAGACCGAACACGAACCGCAAGTGCTATGAAAGATGAAAGGTTAATAATTCCCTATAGCAGAAACAACAATTCTATAGCTTTGCTTGGCATCACTAAAATCTTAGATCAAGATTTTTTTCCTTAATTATTAAATATAACTAGAGATAGCAACATCGATCGGAATTATCGATACATCGAATGTTAAAATATCGATGCCGCAATGTATCAAGTGATCAACATCGATGTTCTAAACATCGCAAGCAATATAATTCGGAATCATATAAAATAAAATTCTATTAGTATATATAAAGTATAAAAAATATTTATTTGCTAATAAAATAATATAATTGAAACAACTTCGTTCGGGGTGCGAGCACCGACCTCCACATATAATGGAGGTCGGTGGGTACGAGCTTTGTTTTAAAGACAATGGTACGAGGAACCATCGATGGTTCGGTTTCCGCTCGATAGATCCCCGGATATAAAAATCGATGCGTATCGATGTTTTAAGTATCGTTGCCATCCCTATATATAACCTAACCTCAAAATGTTTGTTTTTATTGTCTACATACATCTTTGAATACTTCCGGTCCAGCCGTCGAAGGACGAACACGTTGGAAACGGATTACAGAATTCGGCACGGGAAGTGGAAGCTGTTTGCTTAGATAACGTGTTCCAATCCTTCGGGGGGTGTCTGGAAAGTCGTGCCGGCTGGACAGTGTAAGGGGTGGGTCGTGTAGTGTGGGGTGATTCCTACTAGGACTTCAGGGAATTTCCGTGCGTGGTAGCGTGGCCTGAGGGCGGTCGGGGGTGTTCCCTACGGGGATTTGAAGTCTCTGACAGAAAGTGGTTATACCTACAGTGTGCGAAGCCTCCTTGCATAGGAACTCAGTTGTGCATTTTATTAGCTTATAGTTGTATAAAGCTCGGGAATCACCAGGGGCACAGGCCCGTCTTTCTGGTCTTTCCCACCGAATACAAGGCCCTTCAAACTGGACTAACGTGTAACGGATGTGGAAGGGTAGCTCTACCTCTCCCTAAGTGCCAGGCGAAGGGTGTGCTGGCAAATTGCCTCGTAGCAGCGCCATTCAACCCTCTGTAAAGAGCACAAAATATCCCCCCGGGATCCGGGGGATATTTTGTGGTAAAGAGGGTCTAGCATCATCATCATCATCATACATCTTTGAATATAAAAATAATTCAAAGACATACATATCTAGTAATTTGATTCTTTTATCTATGATTAGAATTATTGGAAACTAGAATAGCAAATTGTTGAGTATTTTTTTCAAATATTATATTTTAAAGAAAAAACTTGCAAGTTCTCTGTTGAATTAAGTAAGACTGCACGACAGCGTAAATTATGCCAAATATCAAGGAGAAATGTTTCATTACTCAGTAATTTTACTCCTATCAGTAGTGTTATTTTTGTACGGCTTTTTCCCTATCTCAAATAATCCCAGCAAATTTTCCAACGACCTTCCCGCGTCCATTGGTAATGTTTCGGTCAATATTGAGGCGGTATACAGACCTCATTTTCAAAAAGTTGTTTTGATTATCATCGATGCCTTCAGATGGGATTTTGCAAAGCCAGAGCTAATGCCACTGTCCATAGAGCGTATGAACCAGAAGGGTTGCATTAGTAAAATATCTGTTGAGAGCCCCACAGTGACTTTACCGAGAATTAAAGCCCTAACAACTGGTAATGTACCTCAATATATTGACGTTGTCAGGAATCTGGCTTCTTCAGAAATTCTCATCGATTCATGGCTTCATTCTGCAAGAAAAAAAGGTCTAAGGACAGTCTTTTATGGAGACAACACCTGGGAGAAACTGTTTCCAAATTTCTTTATCCGATGGGAAGGTACAACTTCATTTTTTGTATGGGATTTTACTGAAGTAGATGACAACGTTACTAGGAATGTTAACTTGGAGCTAGAAAGAAAGGACTGGGACATCATGATATTGCACTACTTGGGTACGTACATATTGCCCAATGTTTTCCTATGTATCTAAATACAAACATTGTTGTGATTTTTTCAGGTTTAGATCATATAGGTCATGTTTTTGGACCATTTTCATCCAAAATGCCACCCAAATTGACAGAAATGGATGATATTATTCATAAAATATATCAAAAAACTAATTATACTGATACTTTGATATTAGTTACTGGCGACCATGGTATGAGAGATGGAGGAGGTACGTGTTCATGTCTTGTCATTTTACTCATTTATTCCTTCATTTAGTTATTATTATCCTATACAAACTGCATTTTACTTGTAAAATAAGATATAAAAATGGACTTTTCTAGGGCATGGAGGAACCACACATCCAGAGGTTACAGTACCTCTAATCACTATAGGACACAATTGTCAAAACTCATCATTCTTACAAACTGATATTCCAGTGAATCTGGCTATACTTTTAGGGCTCAATATACCATCCACAAGCATAGGAAAAATCCAAAAGGACTTTTTAAATAATCTAGACATAACCGAATACCTCTATGCACTAAGGTACAACACAGACATTTTGCTAAAGAAAAATAATCTGTGCAGAAATAGTTTTGATAATGCAACATATTTTCATGAAAAGTATTTGAAAAATAAAAATAAATTATATGCAGAGATTGCTTTAGATCTTTATCAAGAGTGTTCGGAAAAAATTACTAAAGAGTTATATGAGGATTCCAGCAAGCAAGACATGTCCTCACTTTTTGTAGCAGTTTTGTTGCTAAGTAATGTTTTACTGTTGTTAATATTAAATATGATAACCGTTGAGACACAATTTGTGAATAATCTGGAATTGTTATTTAATTTTTGCATAGTTTTAATGCAGCTTTCCATAGGTTTTCAAGGAATATTTAATGTTATTATGATCATCTTGTCTGTCCTATTCATAAGAAAAATAAAAATGCTTCTCAAAACTCAGCCAATTTTAGTAGCTTACAGTAGTACACATATATTCTTGGCTTTTACTTGTATTTTGCATCCCATTACATTTATATCTACAAGTTTTATCGAAGAAGAACATTATTTTTGGATATTCGTCAGTGTCACTTTAATTGTTTTAGTTTTCAAAGAAGTTATGAACAAACGGGAGGCTGTATTAAATTTAGATAATATAAAGCTATTTACAGTTCTCGTATTTATAAGATTTGCAATGGATTTAAATTCTACTGTAGAGAACTCAGTGCAAAATGACGATAATTGGGCACATATTCTAATAGCAGAAGAAAATCATATATACCATCAAAATTTCTTTTTACTTGGTTTAATGTTTGTATATTTTAGCATTAGTACTGAGCTAAGGATATCAAAAAGCAGCTACATTTTGCATATTTCAAGCTTTTTGACCCTATGTTTAATTTTTATGCTAAAATCAACACCTCATCATGATACATTTTTGGGAAAGTTGATTTGGGGCATAATATTCTTTCAAAAAATATGTTTTAATACATTTTCATGGAAAAATGTTTGGATACTTTCCGCTACATTATTAATAAAACCCCATAACGTTGTTTTGATCCCCCTTGCGATATATGTTGGTAATCAAGTATGCAACTTAAATAAATTCCAAAATATTTTTTCATTAACAGTGGTAAATTATTTGCTTTCGAATTGTTTCTACTTCCTTCAAGGCCATAGAAATTCTTTGGCCAGTGTTGATATATCTATTGGCTATACAGGACTAAATGATTATTATCCATTCCTCGTCATATCACAAGTCTTAGTACACACTTACACATTTCCAGTATTATTCCACTTAACAGTATTGAATTATATTCCTGAAAACACCAAACAAAACCTATTCTGGGGCACATTGTTAACTTTACGCACTTCAGTAATATTGTTTACTAGCCTAGTTATGATTATTTTTAGACATCACTTGTTTATATGGTCTGTATTTGCACCTAAACTAGTTATAGAAAGTGTACACACTGCCTTTTTATTTATTGAACTATCTTTTTGGTATTTCTTCATTTATGTTAAGAGACTCTATGCAAAAGTCATTTTTGTTTTAGACACATAAGTAAATGCTGTGATATAATGTATTTTAATTAGAACCATAGTTGAATAAAACTAGTGTTGAAAAAAAATCTTAAGTTATATTTTTCTAACCATATATATCCTTAGAACTTTTGTTAATATCACAAAATAAAGTTTATTAAAGAATGTGCTTGAAATAGTTAATTTAAAAGAAAGAAATCAAAATTAACCTAATCAAATAATTGTATCAGTTCGAAACTAATTTCTCATATGTATTTCAATACGCATTCACTTCTAAAACCAAGTGATCCTAATCTTCTGGTTTGTCTGGAGGTGGTCCACAAGGTTGTAGCATTTTCTCCATCAAGTTAAATTTGACCCGAGCCTTAGCTTCATTTTCGGCAACGGCAAAATAGCTGAGCAAGTCAGGATGCCCCAAGTAGCTAGAGTAACTATCTCTATGTTGGTTCAGGAGCCATTCGAATTTCGTAGTGTCCGCGTGACCAGTGCCGATGTATTTAGACTGGAGATGTTCCAGTTGACTGTGAATATTATATCTATCACCCATTGATTTGCCTATAAAGGAGTAGCTTTGTTAAAGGCTTAATTATATCATGTTTATGTAAAAGCTTACCTTAAAGAAACTGAGAACGAAAATATAAAGGTTCGTTGGGTTTTCGAATCTTTTACTCCTCTTTTTTCAATATTTCTGAAATCACAAACCAGGCGACCGGCAAATACAATAACCAATATTGTGTGAAATGATACCAGAAGTCCCACAACGACCACATACTAATAATATATAATAATTTATTTCGATTTTTCGATCAGTCCTACGGAGGGTTATAATCAATCAGTCCTTTACCTTTCACAAAGAAAGGATCCCCCTCACAAAGTTGTGATCCCCCTTGTTGTTTGTTTGTTAAGCAACAAAGCAACCCTGTCGCTGGCCGCTGCAAATTGTAGGCGTTTTTCTTTCACCTGCACTAAATACACTTTTTGCACCAACCCTTTTTCTTTCGCCGGTGCACTTGCACTGAGTGCCATTTAGTGCAGCACTTTCTCCACCGACTATTTTGTTGGTGTAAGTTGGTGCAGGATGGTGGGACAATGGCGAACTGGCCGAAAAATACTAGTAAACCATATACTTAAAAAGAAAGTAAACAAATCAAAACTTAACCTACAATTTTGTTAAGCTGTTGCTGCCCAAGGCCCAAGACTAGGGTTAAAAAATCATGAAAAAGGCACTTTGCGATCACAAGGGTGAGATGGCTTTTTCTTTCGCTGCTGCACGATCATTTGGTGGGCGTGGAGCTACACTGACGTACACCAAGTGCAGTTTGTGTAGGTGAAAGAAAAACACCTTGTAGCCCGTACAGTGACTTTTCTGGTATAAAGTCCCTGTATAGCCCATGGAATAGCAAAGGGCCATGGTTCGATTCCCGTCAACGTTTTTTTAATTTTTATCAAAGTTATGTTAGTTTCTCATTCTCAATATGGGTTAGTTTTGCTTAATTGATGATGATGATGCTAGACCCTCTTTACAGAGGGTTGAATGGCGCTGCTACGAGGCAATTTGCCAGCACACCCTTCGCCTGGCGCTTAGGGAGAGGTAGAGCTACCCTTCTACATCCGTTACACGTTAGTCCAGTTTGAAGGGCCTTGTATTCGGTGGGAAAGACCAGAAAGACGGGCCTGTGCCCCTGGTGATTCCCGAGCTTTATACAACTATAAGCTAATGAAATGCACAACTGAGTTCCTATGCAAGGAGGCTTCGCACACTGTAGGTATAACCACTTTCTTTCAGAGACTTCAAATCCCCGTAGGGAACACCCCCGACCGCCCTCAGGCCACGCTACCACGCACGGTAATTCCCTGAAGTCCTAGTAGGAATCACCCCACACTACACGACCCACCCCTTACACTGTCCAGCCGGCACGACTTTCCAGACACCCCCCGAAGGATTGAAACACGTTATCTAAGCAAACAGCTTCCACTTCCCGTGCCGAATTCTGTAATCCGTTTCCAACGTGTTCGTCCTTCGACGGCTGGACCGGAAGTGTTTTGCTTAATTTTGTTTGGTTGCGCCCCGGGGCAAGCGGAGGATATTGCATGAAGTGAAAATGTAAAATACAAACCTAAATTAATATATGTGACATCAATGTGATGTGCGCGCAACTCTGAAGCCCTCTGAGTAAACGTTTCAGAGATCCCAGTCACAGGCCTTCGGAGTTGCGCGCGCATTACATTGTTGAAAAATACCATATCTTTATGGTGCAGCAAATTGCTTTCGATTGGTCACTTAGCTCAGTGGTTGGATGCTGTGTTTGTGATACGGGGGCCCAGGTTCGATTCCCGTCGATGTGTTTATATTTTTTTCAAAGTTTTGTTTGTTTGGGTTAGTTTCGTTTCGTTGCGTCCCAGGGCAAGCGAAGCGAGCAGAGGGCCATGCGTGAAATTAAATGTAAAACAACTCTGGAGCTCTGTGACCCGGTCACCGCAACGTCTTGTATGTACCTTTTTGATGTGGTCCGGGCAACGGTTGGAATACGATATTTTACAGTCCTACGGCACTATGCTATATTAGCCGCTTCTGGTCGATAGGTTAACGTTACTTTAGAGTAGGTTAACTCTTCACGCATGGTTCTCCGTTCGCTCCGGGACGCAACCAGACAAAACTTACCGAACCTAACCCAAATTTACCAAAAAAAACAGACATAACCTTGAAAGGGACTTCAGGTTCGTTCTCGGTCGACTGAAAACGTGTCGGATATCGGCCCTTTCATATACATATAAGATCGGTTTGAGGGGCGTGTGGTGAGCGGTCGGGGACCGTTTTGATTCCCCGAGGAAGAATCGGACATCCAGCCAGGGGTTCCCCGTGCATGTATTTTATTTATGAGCAGTCCGTATTGCAAACACAGAATCTGACTACTAGACGTGCAGGAATAAACTTACTGGACCGTAGATAAAATGAAAGAGACGTTAATCCACCAATCAGAAGGAACTAATATAGCATAGTGCCGTATGATTGTAAAGGATCTTAGAACGTGGATCAGATACTTCTTGCCTCTCAGATCCAACCTATATGCCTTATACTCGCATGCTCCATGGGCTTGAATTTTGACAATTTTAGGATAAGGGAACCAGCTGGATTTTCATGTATATACTTTCTTTCAGCGCTTTTTAAATTTAATAATTGGTAAGTAGTTAATGTATCAGCTAAACATGCGCGGAAATAGTATTATTGCGACATACTAGTGGAATATGTTGTCAGGTATAATTAACAAATTATAAGATTGAAAAAGGTCGACAGATATTTCTAAAAACCCAAACGCGCTTATAAGTAAAAAGAAATGAGTGCGATTGTTATCCGACACTATCTTAAATATTAATAAAGTTGAAAGGGATATTCAATATATAAAAATTCAACATTTAAAACACGAAACCTTTGTTTATCTTCTTATAAAGACAATGACGAAACAATTGCCTGATGACAAGAATTTGTAGCCAAAAAATGGCGTTGTTTATCGAAAATTCCCATATTCCCTTAGACATTATCTAAGAAAAGTCCTTTCTGCTCATTGTGTGCCTAGCTTCGCTTTATATCTCAGCGTAATCTGACAGCTGACAGATGTAATTATTGAACGTCACTGTCACTAACGTCAGTCACCGATTGGTAAGTAATTTATTTATAAATTTTGGCATGCTTACACAGAAAAATATTTTACTTTCTTTTGCTAAAAACAGTGAAAAGTGATAATATTTGAAAATTTTGTAAATTATCAAATCATATGCTGTTAGCTGAAAATTTGCCGAAATGAAATGCCATTACGAAGTTCTCGAGTTATCGAGAGAAGCAGACGACAGTGAAATAAAAGGTGCTTATCGAAAAATGGCCTTAAGATGGCACCCCGACAAGAATCTGGATAATCCAGACTTTGCCAAGGAACAGTTTCAGATCGTCCAACAAGCCTATGAAGTACTAAGCGACAGACAAGAAAGAGCTTGGTATGATGCCCATCGAGACCAAATTCTTCATGGGGCCAATTCAGAATTTCAAGATAAAAGCTTAGATTTATTTCAGTATTTCACTACTACATGTTTCAAAGGGTACGCAGATGACGATGAAGGTTTTTATAGTGTTTACAGAACAGTTTTTAACGAAATTGCTCAGGAAGACATTGAATTTATGATTGGAAAAGAAGAATTTTGTGAGATACCACGTTTTGGCCAATCAAACAGTGATTATGAGACAGTTAAGGCCTTTTATGATTATTGGATGAGCTATTCCACTAAGAAGAGTTATTCATGGTTGGATCCTTATGACATTAGAGAAGGTATATACTTATGTTTTAACAGATTATCATATTATGAAATGGCAATGCACCATCGTGTTTTCTAAGATTACATTATTTTATCTGTACAAGCAATGAATAAGAGTTTCTGATTTTGGTTCTGTTTCTACCATAGAAAGACAACTTGAATTAAGTATAATTTGGATGGTGCATATCTATCCTTAATTCTCATAGACTATTTGAGGGAATAATTGAGATGCTATACAAGTTTGTGTTTACAGGTAAAGGTGATAGAAGAGTATTAAAAATAATAGAGAAAGAAAACAAAAAAGTACGATTGAAAGCACGAAAAGAAAGGAATGAAGAAGTGAGAAATCTGGTGGCTTTTGTACGGAAGCGTGACAAAAGATTGCAAGCTTTCAAGAAAGAGATGGAAGCTAAAACATTAGAAAACAGAAAAAAACAAGAACAATTTAGTAAACAGAAAAGATTGGAAAGAAAACAGATGCATGCAAATGAACAGCAAGCTGATTGGTTGAAATTTGACAATGTAAAGTCGGAACTAGAGGAGATAGAAAAACATTTGGCTCAAGAATTTGGAGAAGAATTATCTGAATCAGAAGAAGAAGATCTTAACAATCTATATTGTGTAGCATGTAATAAGATTTTTAAAAATCCTAAAGCATTTGAGAACCATGAGGTTAGCAAAAAACACAAGGAAAATGTTGAGAGATTAAGAGAAGCCATGCTTGAAGATGAAGTAGAATCTAATTTGACTGATGATTTGGATGAAGATAATTATGAATACATGATTGAAGAAAATATAGATATATCTGGGGAAGATTCGATTGCAGATGAGATAAGTGAAACTTCTAAAAAGGAAATTAACAAAGCCTGTGATGTCAACAACTTAGATCTGACTTCGGTCGAGGAATGTGGACGAGTTGAAGTAGACAATTCTGCCAAAGAAGATAATGACAGCGATAGCCCAGAAGATCAAAGCAAAAAGAAGAAAAAACCTCGATATATTTTAAATGATGTTTCTGAGGATTTGGGTATTACTAAGATTTCAGATGATAAATTTGACTTTGGTGCAAGTAAGAACCAAAAAAAGAAAAATAAAAAGAATGCAAGCAAATCAAAATTAAAAGAGACTACTGAAAAGCAAGGAAAAGGTGCGCCGAGTGACACTGTTAATACGGATAATACCGAAGAAACAGTCTTAAAAGAGAAGGTAACATCTAAAAAACAAGCCAGAAAAGAGAAGAAAACAAACCGAAAACATCCAGAACCTGCGAACCTGAGTGAGATAGACTTAAACCACAGTTGTGTAACATGTAAAGGAAGCTTCCCTTCAAAAAATAAATTGTTTGATCATCTCAAGAAGACCGGTCACGGAGTCTACCTTCCCTCAAACGCTAAACAGTCTAGCAAAAAAAGCAGTGTAAAAAATTGATATATTTTTTGCACATTTATAATGTAAATAGTATCAAGTAATATTTATTTAAAATAATCCTAAAAGAACATTATATGAGGAATAAACAAGAAGCTTGTTCAATTGAGTGTTTCTTTTTTTTATCTTTATGTGTTTATACATTTGCACTTATGACAGAAAATAGCAGGAAGTGCGTAACGAGTATAACTTATTTATTTATTTATTTATTTATTTACAAATTTGGTACACTACAGAATAAGATATTCTAAATGGTACAACACATAATCAATTGAATGTAGAACAAAGCGACTTAGCTAAGTACACACAGAAAAGGTAAATTTACGCATTCCTTAACAATCTCTTTACAGATTCCAAACTAACATAAAAAATATCACAATCAGGGAAAAACCTATTATAGTTATAAACCAAACGATCGACAAAAGCCTTAAAGCCATAGTTAGTTCTGTGATAACGCTCATAAAATAACTGTACTTGTCTTGTACGTCTTATAGGAATTAAAAACGTGATTAAATTTAAAAGATCAGTGCAGTCACTGCCGCCATTAACAAGTTTGTGGAGAAACAGTAAATATGCTTGTCTTCGACGACACTCAAGGCTTTTGATGCCACAAAGCAAAAGTCTAGTATTGTAAAGAACGTTACTATAAGGAAAGTGAAATTTATACAAAAGATATTTAAGAAATTTACTTTGAACTGTTTCAAGTCTTTGTACATGACAAGCGTAATGTGGTGACCAGATCACAGAACAGTACCCTAACAAACTACGAACTAGACAATTGTACAAACAAGTAATTGCTTTTGTATCTCTAATGTGCTTTGAATTTCTTTTAATGAAACCCAACATCCTATATCCTTTCAGAACAATGCTATCTATGTGGAGATTAAATGTTAGGTCTGTGTCGAATATTATTCCAAGATCGTTAATAGATGATACATGTTCGATTGTTGTATTACCAATGGTATAAGTATTGATCGATGGATTACGACGTTTGTGGAAACTAATTGATTTACATTTGGAGATATTTATTGACAAGAAGTTATATTCGCACCACTCAACAAATGTTTCAAGATCAGACTGCAGGCCGTTAGAGCCAGAACCAACAGTGCTGAAGAGTTTGAGGTCGTCGGCGAATAAGAGGCACCGAGATGATTTGAAACATGGAAGAACATCGTTAATAAATAATACGAAGAGCACAGGACCCATATGTGAACCCTGGGGAACGCATTACATCACAAGAGACCGAACCACAAATAATAACACGTTGACGACGCTGAGATAGGTAAGATTTAATTAATTTAATGTAACTACCAGAGAGACCGATCTCGGACAATTTCTTTATGAGTAAAAGATGGCAGACACTATCGAATGCTTTAGATAAATCAGTATAAATACTGTTAACCTGACAGCCAGCTTCAACGGATGAAATAAGAAAGTTTTGATAAACTGATAGGTTAGTACAAGTAGAACGACCCCTATAAAAACCATGTTGTTCAGGTATAATGTAACTTTTATATGTGTTAAAAATTTCATCAGTAAGAACTGACTCAAAAAGCTTAGGTATGGCAGAAAGAAGAGATATGCCTCGATAATTACTGACAATCGACCTATCACCCGATTTATAAATTGGAAAGAGTTTAGAATTTTTCCACATCAAAGGAAAGTAGCCGGCGTCCATTGATTTTTGAAAGGGAATTTTTAATGGGTTTACAAGGGAGGTGCAACATGATTTCAATAATAAAGGTGGAATGCCATCAGGGCCAGCTTTTTTAGATATATCCAAGGATGTTAATTTCTCCCTAATTTCCTCAGTGGTAAAAATATGAAAAGACAATATGGTAGAACATTTTACAGGGCTATTATTAGTTAAATCTACATTCTCGTGATTTGAATAGCAGGACTGAAAGTGCGAGGCGAACGCGTCAGCAATATCATTTGTATTATTGAGTGATTGATTATTGTACTGCATTATGCTGGGTAGATTAGAAACACCCTTTAAACTTTTCATATAGGACCAAAAATGTTTGATATTTTCGGGAATCAGATGTTCTGCTTTAGAGACAAAAGTTAAGTAACACAAGTCTGTCCGAAACTTGACTTCCCGCCTTATGTTGGAAAAGGCTTCATAATCACTTTGCAGGCCGGATCTTTTAAATGTTCTGTGCAGTCTGTTCTTTTTGGCGATAAGTTTACGCAGATCTTTATCAAACCAACAGGGATATTTCTGACTTTTAATAGTTTTTTTCGGGACATAGATATCTATACCCTTGAAAAGGATCTCGTAAAATTTCTGGACGGCCAAATCGATGTCCAAAGTGGAACCCAAAAATGACCAGTCTGTCGAATCATAGAAATTGTTTAATTCCGTAAAATTGGCATCGTCGAAGAGATAACAAGTGGAGGTACTACTATTCCTTAATTCAGAAATATAATGAATGTCGAAGTAGCATTCGATGGCCGGGTGGTAAGTGTCAGTCTTTACTAGAGGATCTGAGCACAACAAAACAGTTGACTTCGCGAATTCGTCACTAAAGATCAAATCCAAGATTCGACCATGGCAGTTCGTGTGCGGATTGATCTGCTGAAGTTCCAGAAAAAACATGGAGACCAAAACTGTTTCAGCAGTGGGTGAATTCAGCTCTAGAGGGACTAATGAATCGACTTCAAAAAAACCACTGGATAGTGGGAAGGTTAAAATCGCCACACAGAATAAATTTATGATTATTATATTCATTCTTTAGAGATTCGCAGGTATTGCAGATTGATTGATAACACTCCACAGATGAATTTGGTGGAATATAAACGCAACAAATCATGACTTTAATATGATTAACGATCAGTCGTACCCATACATCTTCGTAAACGAGGTTGACAGGGGAATCTATAAGAGATACTTGGATATTATTCGATGTGGCAATCAAAACTCCGCCACCGCGCTGACAGTTTAGTTCATCATAATTACGGTCCCTGCGAAAGACATTAAAACGCGAATCAAATATCTCTGAATTTAAAATGCCATCATTTAGCCACGTTTCAGACAAAAATACAATATCATACTCTAATGAGTGAGTACTCGCCAAGAGCTCACTCGATTTCGTTCTAAGACCTCTTACATTCTGATAATATATACCTAACTTACTACAGTCGACGTCATTTAAAAATTTGGATTACTACTGTTAATTT
>MU182199.1:0-52075 GCA_016904865.1 Pissodes strobi
ATATCATTATGAGTTGAGAAAAAATGCTTTAGCAGAAAATTTTTCGAAATATACCGAGTGTCAAAATGAAATTGAGGCTCTGGATGATACTGGGGATCAGGCGTCGGATAGGGATGTGGTTGAGACACAAGTTTATAATTGTATGGTTGAGATGCAAAAGCTGATGGATAGGTTAAGTGCTCCTACATTATTACCTGTACAGTCTCAGCCAATCGTTATTCAAGCCCCAGCGGTCCAAAATCAGCCGGTAACAAGACTTCCTGAGTTAAAAATTTCGGTATTTAAAGGCCCTCTCTCTCTGAATATGCCAGTTTCATGGAACATTTAAAAAGGCAATCGTGGACAATCCAACCTTGAGCGACCTTCAGCGTTTAATATATTTAAAAACATATTTACAAGGTGAGCCTCTTAATTTAATTGATAATCTTCCCCTTGATAGTGATAATTTTAGTGTAGCTCTACAGATTTTGGCTGATAGATATGAAAATAACTTGATGGTTATAAATTCTTATATAAAAAATCTGATGGAACTTCCAGCAGTAACAAAAGGGACTTATCAAAATATGCGAGAGTTTCTAACTGCAGTCAAACAAAATGTAGAAGCGATTAAGAATCTTAAGGTGCCCGTTAAAGAATGGGATCTTATTTTGCTCTATATTCTTTCACAAAAAATGGATTTTAATACTAGAAAGGCCTTTGAATTAGAAAAATCGTCACATCAGCTCCCTGCGCAGTCGAGTGCGCAAAGCTCGACTAAGCCACTTCCCACTTTAGATGAATTTTGTTTATTTCTAGAAAATAAATAAATAAAATAAATAAATAAATAAATGTTTATTTACGGACCAGCCATTTACAAAAAGTCTAATACAAAAGCAGAACAAGGTGCATTCAAAGCAGAAAAAATAAATAAACTAACAGAGAACAAGCACTGGTCTCCTAGGGTAAAAAAATCACATATAGCCAAAGTAAACAAGATATCAACAAATCAATAAATATCAATACATACATATATAAATACTCATTAATAAAACAAAATAACATAGCAAGTGTCAGATAGGTGCATCAAACACACACCAATTAGACATCACCATACATTCCTTATTTTTGATTTGAAAAGATTCAGTGAATCACTAAAAAAATCAATGTTCTTCTGTCGAATCAATTCATTGGCTGTTGATGCGAAACGAGTTAAAGACGATGATAAACCATAGTTCGTCCTGTGATAAGGAACACTAAACAGATCGAATTCCCTCAACAATCTCTGTGGAACACTTATGCTTAACATAGCCAATAATTCAGGACAATCTACTAAACCGTTCAATATTTTGTAGAGAGTGCACATATCAATAAATGTTCTTCGTTCAGTAAGAGGAGGCAAGCAAGGAGGCAAGTTAATTAATTTAGTTAATTCTTCATATACAATATCCTCTCCTGCTATTCCCATTTTATATCCTACAAATCTTATGAATCTTTTTTGTACCCGTTCAATTTGTTGGATATACTGCCCATAAAATGGTGACCATACGGGGCAAGCATATTCCAAGATCGACCTAACATAGGAACAAAACAGGGTTTTGAAGCAAGATATGTTATTGAAATCCTGTAAAGTTCTTTTAATAAACCCCAATAATTTCAGGGCTTTATTGGTTATGTAATTCACATGATAATTGAAATTTAAATGTTTATCAAAATACACTCCTAGATCTTTAAGCTCATCTTTAATTATAAGTGGGATATCGCCTATGGAATAATCATAATCAATGACATGTTTGTTACGATAAAATTTCAACACAAAACATTTATTCACATTTAGCTGCATACCATTTAGATTACACCAGTCATTCAAAGCATTCAAATCTTCTTGGAGTCTCAAGCAATCCTCTATCTCCCTAATTATCCCAAAAATTTTCAAGTCATCAGCATATAGAAGGCAGTTTGAATATTTCACAAATTCAGTTACATCGTTGATAAATATGTTAAAAAGCAATGGCGCCAAATGTGAACCTTGTGGTACCCCAGATGTAACAATAATGTCTTTAGAAATAAAGTTTCCAATTTTTACCTGCTGTCTTCTATTTGAGAGGTAACTCTTAAACCATTGCAACAGATTTCCATACACACCATATTTTTCCAGCTTTCCCAATAACAGGGAATGGCAAACCCTATCGAATGCTTTAGAGAAGTCAGTGTAAACAGAATCGATCTGACTAGTATCCTCAAGAGATTTTCTTAGAAACTGTTCATAAATCAGTAAATTACTTACAGTTGATCTACCATTAACAAAGCCATGTTGGTTTCCATTCAAAGTTTGTTGAAGTTGTGGTTTGATCTTGGATTCTATAATTATTTCAAACACTTTGGCTATTAAAGACATTTTACTTATTGCTCTATAGTTAGTGACGTCAGCTCTGTCGCCATTCTTAAATATAGGCGATACAAATGATTTCTTCCAGAGATCTGGATATGTACCAGTTGTGATCGACCGGGTAAAAATAATACTAAAAATATAAGCTAAAATAAAGGGACATTGTTTCAAAAATATCACAGATATATCATCAGGACCCACAGACAAATTATCCTTCAAACCTACAATTGCGTTATAAACATCAATCACACTAATGTCACAACAGCCCATAGAAACAGACTTAGGCACATTAAAATCATAATCATCATAATCCCCATCAGAATACACAGAAGAAAAAAAATCACTGAAGTAACCCACGACCACACTTCCATCATCAGACAACTGACCCTGGTATGACATCGATTTAGGAATACTAAATGAGTTGTTCTTTCTCTTCACATACTTCCAAAAATCTCCACTGTTTTGATTAATAGAATTCTCAGTATTTGTGATATGCTCACGATAAGAAATCTCAGATAAATATTTACATTCACGTCGCAAATCCGAAAACTCACTGTAATCATTTGCATTGTTAGACTCTTTAAACTTCTTATGAGCGGCCTTCTTTTTGAGTATACATTCTTTTAGAGAATCGTTAAACCATGATGGAAATACAGGCCTTTTCGAAAATCTTCTCGGAACATACATTTCAAAGGCACAATAAACTATATCATAAAACAGACTCACATCTGCATTGATGTCAGCCGAATTAAGCGCCCGAGTCCAGTCAAACGCGCCAAGAAAAGTATTTATTGCACAGTAATTAGCATTTTTAAAATCGAAAAACTCGTGAAAAGGATCCAGGCACTCAGACAACCGACCACCAATACAAATGCCAAATGACAGAGCGGGGTGGTAACTGTCAAGAGGTAGCAAAGGTTCAGTAACGCAAGTGACGCAAACGGAACTCACATTGGTTACAATTAAATCCAAATACCCACCGAAGGCATTGGATATTGTGTTCTTCTGACTTAAGTTCATATATGCGAAAAAATCTGAAAGGGCTCTACCCTGTGGCGACAGACCACCAACCGCTCTAGTACCATATACATCATTTTCCCATTTCGCTTCAGGAATATTAAAATCTCCGCATATTACAATTTTGCTACATTTAGTTTTCTCTATAACATTCTCAACAATATCACAGAACAATTCATAAATCTTTATATCAGTCTTAGGGGGCAAGTACACAACACCAATTAATGACTTTTTAACGCCTTTTCCTATTACCACAAACATACATTCAATAGAGTTATTATCCAAGCTGACTCGGGATATAGGTATATAACTTTTAGCAGCCAATAGGACCCCTCCTCCTGTTGATTTCTGACTTGTTTCTTTACTTCTGTCGCATCGAAAAACAGTAAAATTGTCAAATCCAAGTTCTGCATCTTGAATATCTTCATTAAGCCAAGTTTCAGTAAAAATCACAATGTCATATTCAATTTTCTCAGTTGATGTTATGATACTCTGTAATTTAGTTCTTATTCCCCGAACGTTCTGATAATAGACAGAAAGTGGCTGGTCCGCGTGCTTTAAAACATTTTGGTTCTGGTGAAACGTCGCTGAAAATTCCTGTTATCCCGCTGATATCCATCTCCCGATCTGAAGCCCATATTGTTGTTACGGAACTGATCCTGCCTGCGCTGTGCACCTTCCTCAAAGTGATGACGATTATTATGTCGATAATTATAGGACTGGTCAATATCGCGTCCATTATTAAAGCTCAATAAGTTGTGAGTTCTAAAATTGTATTTCCTAAAGACTATATTTTCAGGCCAGAAGGACTCGTTACTTAGAGTGTTAGAGTATTTCGAGTCTATGCCTATTTTAAATGAATTTGCTTTCCCAGCAGAATCGAGTCTTTGCACGATGAGTTGATCATCATTGTCTAAAGTTATTTTTGATTTTATGTATCTCATAACAGAAGCCTCGTTTGACGACTTAATGACTCTACCTATATAAAACCACATCCTACTAGCTTCCCCCCTAAAGTCATCCAACTCTTGCTTGCTGGTTCCAGTTATTGAATTAGGCTCAATCAAAGATTTGGCCTTGGTACTATATAATGCCGACATTGCATTATTTACTGCATTCTCGACACTTTTGGCTGTTATTAAATGTTGTTCAGTGTCTTTAACAACAGGGTTCCCTATGCTTGTCGACTCATATTTCTGGATGTTAATGAATTCTCGTTGCAGTTGATCCATTCTTTCATCAAAGCTGTTCTGAATTTCCTTAAATTTTTGATCATACTCCCTGATTAGAGCCTGCTGTGTTGTAAGCGATGTATTGTGTTGGAAAACCTATCTCTTCAAGATTCTGGCTCAAATTTGAAGGGGAAGGTCTCTCATTTTAGTGGTTCTATTATTATAGTATAGTATAGTATAGTAGGATTTATTTAGCACTTGGCTACTACAAAACATTTAAGTAACAAAACAATCTAGCATAAGATTTTTTCTCTGTTATATACATATTATGTACATCCAACTAAATTTAAAATATACACACTCAGATTAAAATATACACACTAAGTTTAAAATATACACACTATCTCTCTACGTAATGTTTTTTAATTCGTCTTATGAACAACTTTAGGCTATCAATTGTTTTAAGTTCTATTGGGAGAGCATTGAAAAGTCGAACACCATTACTGAATAAATGCTTTTGCATATATGTGCTTCTTTCAAAATGGATTTCAAAATTTTCTTTAGAACGTATGTTATAGGAATACTGTTCAGACCTCGGAATCAGATAACTTTTAAGGTATGGTGGCATTAAGTTATTCTTTATTTTATAGATAAGAACTATATTCGACACATCAATGCTCTGCCCTATGCTAAGCCAATTCAAAGCACTCAGCATAACCCGAATAGGGGTGTACCTATTAGAGCCTAAAACAATTCGCATTACTTTATTCTGCATCAACTGCAATCTATTAATATCCTCTTTACTACAGGCCAGAAACAATGAATTACAATAATTGAAATGTGGATACACAATTGTATTATAAATTAATAGCTTGGTCCACAAACTTAAGTTTACAGATATTCTACGAAAGAAACCAATCTTTTTACCTAGCTTTCTGCAAACAAAATCGACATGGGCTGAAAATGTCAATTGAGGATCTAAAACAACGCCTAAATATTTCATTTGGAGTACCATGCCAATCTTAACAGAATTAATTGAAATATCATAATTTTTATCAAGAAACGATTTACAGTGATGTTTGGTACCAAGCACCATATATTTAGTTTTTTCAGAATTCAATTTTAATTTATTTACACAAAGCCAGTTATATAATACGGATAATTCAGAGTTAACATCCTTAACAATTTGGTTGAAATCTTTACCGGTGACTGAAAGAAGCGTATCGTCCGCGAACAGGCTAAGAAATGATTTTTTAAGAACTTTGTGAAGGTCGTTTATGTAAATAATAAACAGTAGTGGGCCCAATACGCTTCCTTGGGGGACACCTATGTCATTCTTAGCTGGAGCCGAAATAACGCCTTTCACTTAAGTAATCCTTGAGCCACTTCGCTGCCAGCGAAGACACCCCATAACTTTGTAACTTTTTTATAAGATCTTCGCGATTAATCGTCTCGAACGCACGTTTAAGGTCTATAAAAACACTGATAGCAACATTGCCCTCACCAATGTCCTGACGCCACTTTGTACAAACATATTGCAGTGAAGATTCACACGAATGATTTGCTCGAAAACCGGACTGCCCCGGGAATATATAGTTGTGTTCCTCAAAATAGATACGCAGCTGCTTGCACACAACTGTTTCTAAAATTTTATCAACCACTGGGAGCAAGTTTATAGGCCTAAATTCTTCCGGCTTCGTTGGGTTTGGTGCTTTGGGGATCGGTACAATTACGCTCACTTTAGCATCACGTGGGACCCGACCCGTTGATAATGAAGTGTTAATTAAATTGAGCAACGGATACCCGACCTGTTCAAAGACACTTTTTAGAAACTTTATGTTACATACTTCATCAGATGTTGACTTATTTTTCAATTGCATCACTATATTTTTTAATTGAGAGAGATTTATTTCACTAAACCTATCAAAGTTGCTTTCAGTGTTCATCAGAAAAATTAAAGTTCTGCGATTGGCATGGAATACTTTGTGCTATTTCTACTATACTCTGTGCATAAAAATTGTTAAAATTTTCTTCCAGCTTACCCACATCTTGTGGAAATTTAACATTCTCAAAACTGTCTTGGAGGTTCTTATTTCCAACCAGTTCCTTTAAAGTTCTCCACATTTGTTTACTATTTCCTTTACATCTGTCTATATTTTCTTCATAAAATGTATGTTTTTCACTCTTGATGACTGCAACTACTCTATTACGCTTATTTTTATAGTCTGTCCAATCAGCTTCCGATTTCGTTAAATTAAATTTTCTATACGCTGCATCTCTTTCTTTTTGTGCACTTTTACTGCTTTTTGTGAACCAAGGGTTTGGACCCACGCTTATGCATTTGACAGGAGCAACTTTATTCACTGCTCCAACGATATTGCTCAAAAAGTTTGTATATAGATCATCCACATTAGTACTGGTATAGTCCCAATCTTTCCCTATAAGTTCAAATTTTATTCTATCCATGTTTTCCGTGCTTAAATTCCGAATATTTTTATCTTTGCAGTGGTTTGTATTGATTTGTTTTTTCAGAAAAGATCCAATAGTCATGTGGTCTGAGATCTGTGAGAATATCCTTGGGGCCTCTCTTAAGTCGCACTCGTTGGTAAATATAAGATCTATAAGCGAAGTACTGTTCAAGGTCACTCGAGTGTCATCCCTGACTACCTGCCTAAAACCTGCATCATAACCGATTTCCTCTAGTTTTCTTTTAGTAGCAGTATCATTATTCCAGTTTATGTTAAAATCTCCAGTTATTACCGCACTACTTGAGGTTACAATAGGATCATTGAGCAAGTCTCCCATGAAAGTCAAGAATGTTTCTGGAATACTACTAGGCGACCTGTATACAGTGCCAATTACAACGTGTTGATTTCTCAATTTAACTTTCACCAGCACAGACCAATAGGCTCCCAGGCTTGCTTCACACCTTATAACACTTGCGGGTATATGATTTTTCACGTAAATTATAGCACCTCCAGTATGACGGCTATGGGAGAAACATACAAAATGGCTATATCCTTCAACTGATATTTCATTATCAAGAAATTCCTCCGTAATATGGGTTTCAGTCAGACATACAATTAGGGGTTTTTTTTCGTTAAACAAATTACTAATTTCTACCATTTTATTGCTCAAGCCTGCAACATTTAAATATAAACACAACAATTCCTTTTCGCATTTCGCTGATTGCTACTCATATCTAATTTTATTTTTAGCCTTTTCCATTTCTCGTTGGTAACATCTGCACCTCCTATCAAATACTGTATGATGGTAGTCAATATCTGTAACTTTTAATACATCTTTGGCATATTTACAGTTAGTGCATGTCTTCGCGAGTACAGTGCAGTCTTTAGAGTCATGTTCTCCACTGCAGCTGGGACACACAGGTTTTGCTTGACCACAGTTTACAGCGACATGTCCATACCTCCAACATTTAAAGCATCTCAGCACGCTCACAAATTCATAAACAGGGAAGCTTTCCCAGCCGAAAAAAACTCTTTTCAAGTTTATCAGAGTTTTATAGGCATTGTTTGATACTTCTAATATCACATTATACAAATTTTTTGTCTTTGGTATATATTTTTTTATAAAACACATGTCTGGTTCTTCAGTTTGCGGCATCTTACTTTTAATTATGTCAATGAAGGACTCCATATTAGTTAAGTACTTTTCAGACACCCCGACAATGACAACTTTTGGTTTTTTCATTTCTGGTATTTTAATTTCGTATTTATCAGCCAAAGTTGCCGTGACGACCTCCTGTAGTTTTTGCAGCGATTCCTGTGTGTCGCACTCAATCCGAATGCTGCCGTCAGCGGCCGGTGAAATTTTGTTTATATTAGCGTTTA
Source organism: Pissodes strobi (assembly GCA_016904865.1). Lineage (NCBI taxonomy): Eukaryota > Metazoa > Arthropoda > Insecta > Coleoptera > Curculionidae > Pissodes > Pissodes strobi. The sequence goes on from MU182199.1 coordinate 8,406, forward strand.
TCTTTGTTGGATCGATATTTTTAACAACACAGTTTTTTGTGGCTTCGCTGTTTTGCGACTTGCTTTTAGGTTTAATAATTAATTTAGGGTTTTTGTTATAAACCACTTCGCTCCAACTTCTATTATTAGGGACCTCATTTGACTTAACAATTTTTAAACATTCTTCAGTTCTTTTCAGAATTTCATCACTTTTTTGTTCAATTGCGGCAAATCTCGATTTTATTTTTAGACATTCCATAGCAATAGGTAAACAATCGTCGCACAAAAACCATAAATTTTTACAATCAACAACTGATTTACCAATATTATCCTTCATTCTAACACACATATTATGATAAGTTTTTTCACAATAATTGCATTTTATTTGTTTATTATTCACAACGAAGTTATCAGAACACACTGGACACGTATGATCGCCAGCCATGCTGAACTACTACTGGATATTCAGGATAGTTCTAATCAGACTAATCCAAAAAATGTCGATAAGGCGTTCGGAAAATTTTCCTCGAAAAAATGTATATTTTGCGGTGATAATCATAATATATTTAGGTGTTCTAGTTTCAAAAACAATTGTCACGCTGATAAAAAAAGATTTGTCATTGAGAATAAACTCTGCTTTAATTGTTTTGGTAAATCCCATAGAGTGGAAAACTGTAACTCTGCAGGATGTTTAGTTTGCCACAAAAAGCACCATTCTCTTTTACACGTTGATACGAGCGTTGATAGCAAGGGGGAAAATAATCGATCGATTGGGACTAAGTCAACTCCTGAAAATAAGTTTTCGGATTCAAAATATTTTTATAATGCTGGCACATTAAATCAGTCTCAAGGCTTGTCTCAAGGTCGATCAAATATGCATGCGTCTTCCCACGTTTCAACTCAAAGTTGCGAAGAAACTGTTGAAGAGGTAAATTTGACTGTTGGTCCGCAGGCTTCTTATTTGTGGACTAACGCTCCCAAAGAGAACTATGTGCTGTTGGCTACTGCTACAGTTGTTGTAAAAACCTGTCAAGGTCAGTATGTTGATGTAAAAGTGTTGTTGGATTCTGGTAGTCAGACGTCATTTATAACAGAAGATTTGGTTAAAAAATTAGGCGTAAAATTGTACCATAATCCTGTAAAAATATCTGGAATATCTAGAAGTAAAACGCATGCGAATAAAATGGCTGACATTTGTATGCATTCACGACTCGACTCTAAGAAAATGTGTTTTGTATCTTGTTCTGTGTTACAAAAGATTACTTGTCGTCTTCCTCAGGTAAAAATAGATATTTTGCAGTTAAAAATTCCTAACGACTTGGAATTGGCAGACCCATTCTTCTATAAGCCTTCTGAGATAGATATTCTTATTGGCGCTGATTTGTATTATAGTGTTATTGGTCAAGACCTTATAAGGCTTGGCAAGGGTTTACCAGTTCTCCAAAATACCATATTTGGTTGGGTTCTGGGCGGACCGGTCCCAAGTGAACATCCAGTTTCAAAAGTAAGCACAATAGCGGTGAAAAATAAAGTATCTTTTTTGGTTCAAGCATCTCAAATTTTTAAGGTTGATAATCTGTTGCAAAAATTTTGGTTAATCGAAAATCATGAGAGTAAACCAATGCTGTCTAATGAAGATAACTTAGCTGAGAAAGGATTTACTAGAACACTTAAAATTTTGGAAAATGGAAGATTCCAAGTTGACTTACCCTTTAAGTCCCCAAATTCAGTTTTTCAGTTAGGAGATTCTTTTCAAGCTACAAGAAAAAGGTTTTTAAACTTAGAAAAGAAATTTGAGAAAACTCAAAGTTTCTGTGGTATGTATAAAGAATTTATTGATGAGTATATTTCTTTAGGACACGCAAGGTATGTGCCACTGTCATTAACCAATGAAAATGGCTTTAATAAGTACTTTATTCCTCACCACGCTGTTATCCGCGAACATAGTGTTTCTACAAAGTTGAGGGTGGTGTTCGATGCCTCAATGAACTACTACAGGATTTTCGTTGAATGACATCCTGTTGAAAGGATTTACAGTTCAGCCTGAGCTGTTTGATATTCTGTTAAGGTTCCGAACATCTGAGTATGTTCTACTAACTGATGTGCAAAAAATGTATAGACAAGTTCGAGTTAATCCAAATCATTGTTTTCTACAAAATATTCTCTTTAGAAGTAGTCCAGAAAAACCTCTAGAATGCATTGAGCTTTTAACTTTATCTTATGGAACCAATTGTGCTCCATATTTAGCGACGAGGTGTGTTAAAGAACTTGCTGAAAGGAATAAAGTAGAGTTTCGATTAGCATCCGATACTCTACTAAGTCAATGTTATATGGATGACATATTGGGTATAGCAGATTCTTTCACTGAGTTAAAGGAATTGAAATGTGAACTAATAAAGTTGTTGGGTTTAGCAGGTTTCAGTTGACATAAATGGTGCTCCAATTGTCCAGAATTATTGACAAATGAAAATATATCTTACTCGAATACAGATAAGGATACCCCTGAATGTGACATTGAAATAGATAGGAATTCAAGCACTTATAAGGTGCTTGGTATAAAATGGAATTTTAAATCTGACACTTTTGGAAATTCGGTCCCTGAATTTTCTGATTGTATATCATATACCAAACGAGATGTTTTATCTCAGATAGCACAGATGTATGATCCTCTTGGGTTTATTTCTTGTGTCATTGGTCTAGCCAAAGTGTTTATGCAAAAAATATGGTTGTCAAAAATTGATTGGTCTGATAATTTGACACCTGAACTTGCGAAAGAATGGTTAGAATTTATTACAAGTATTTCTGAACTTAGACGTATCGAAATTCCAAGAAATTTATTTTTTAGTAAAAAGATTGACATGATTCAAATTCAAATTCAAATAGTTTATTGGTGTCAAAATACATACAGCATTTACACAAGTCAACATAAGTATCCAAGACTAAAGTTAACAAGACATTCATTCTTACACCAGTTGGTGCAAGATAAAATTCACTAATATACATAATTTGAATTCATAAGTGTAAAGATAAAAGACACAAAAAAAATGTATATCAAAACAGATCACGTAATAAAACAGGAATACTGAATAAAGCAAACCTGATACATTAAAATTGATAGTTTAGGAACTCTGTGTAATCGTAAAATCCCTGACTAGATAGAAAACTTTTCAACTCATTTTTAAATTGCTTCTCTGGCAAGATCCTAAAGGAATCTGGTAACTTATTAAAGAAGTGGATTGAGAAACAGCTGGGGCCATCCCTGCATCTTTCCAGGCGGTGGTAATTTGGCACTAGATTGTATCTATTACGAGTGTTATAATCATGGATATTAATATGTGCCTGATAGTTATCGATGTTACGTCTTAAGTATAGAAGACTCTCATAAATAAACAAACATGGAACAGTCATAATATGATGGTCTACGAAAGCCCGCCTACAGTCCTCTCTATATGACAACCCCGCCAGCACACGAATTGCCCGCCTCTGGAGGCGAAAGACTTGCCCTGCTCCAGCACTGTGACCCCATACAATAATAGCATAGGAGATGTGGCTATGTACCAAAGAAAAGTACGTTTGTTTCAGCACAGATTGGGACACACACTTTGCTAGATTACGAAGTAGGAATGTATTTGAGGCAAGCTTATTGCACAGGGCATCAGTATGGGCATCCCAACGAAGTCCACGATCAAGATGAACGCCCAGAAACCTCGCACTTGTAGCCCCATCACCATCTGGAATAACACGAGTAGTAAATATTAGGGTTTGGGTTTTGGAAGCATTAAGAAATAGACGGTTAGTGGTAAACCATTTTTTAGCCACCGAAAGTGCATCGCATGCACGCTCCATAGCCCGATCCAGATCTCCGTCATAGCAGGAAATTGTGGTGTCATCAGCAAACAGGGTGTAATGAGCCTCTAGATCAATTTGAGGGAGATCATTTATATATAATAGGAACAATATGGGGCCCAGAACAGACCCCTGCGGTACCCCAATACAAATTTCCCTTTCCACTGATTTCACCCCATTAACCTGCACGATCTGGCGTCGACCAGTTAGATAACTTTCAATCAAGGAGATACTGGGATGGTCGAAATTATATTTTTTTAGTTTGGACAGGAGTATTCCATGCGATACACAATCGAAGGCTTTACTCAAGTCGCAGAAGCTGCTTACCAGAAACCCACGTTCCTCAAAGGCCTCGTGGATTGCTGATACCAATTCCAGAACTCCCAGAGCCGTATTAAGTTTTTTCCGGAAGCCGAACTGCTGTTCAGAGAATAGTTGCTTAGTTTCCAAGAATTGTGTGAGACGAGAGGCCATACATTTTTCAAAAATTTTCGAAAAGATGGGTAACAACGAGATCGGTCTATAGTTGGAAATATCATTGTTATCACCTCTCTTGAATATTGGAATTACTGTTGCTTGTTTTAAAATGACAGGGAAAATGTTTTCTTTGATACTATTATTTATGAGCTTGGTCAGAGGCGAAACTATAAGATCTTTAATACTCTTCAGCAGCTCCACGGTCAGTCCGAAAGGGTCTTTACTTTTTTTATTTTTTAGTTGAATAATAACATCCCTGACCTCAATATAAGTAACTGGGGTAAAAGTAAAGGCGTCATGTGAAAAGGTGGGAATATTGACAGTTGGATCAGTCTCATCCACGAGGATTTGACTTTGCAAGTCCTGTGCAATATTTACAAAAAAGTTGTTAAAGTCATCTGGAGGAATGTCTGATGAAGCTTCCTTTTTGGGAACATGTCTAATTTCGTTTATAATTTGCCACATGGTTTTGATGGGATTAGGAGAGTTTGAAATTAAACGGTCATTTGCCGCTTTCTTGGCGAGCTGTATTGCTCTCTTATATGCAGACTGTTGTGTTTTAATAAAGTGACTTAAATCATCACTCGGGCAATGAGAATTCAATTCCCTCAAGAAAAGTAAGGTTTCACGCATCTGCCGAAGCCCCTCATTGAACCATACTGAAGTGTGATTTTGGTTTTTACGTTTATAAAGCTGTTTAATAGGAAATGAAGCATTACAAGCAGAGGTAATATGTTGTATGAATATAGCAAATTTTCCACTCGCAGAGAGATCCTCTCCATTTACAAAATCCCAAGAAATTTCTTCAACCGACGAGTAAAAAAGAATCTTGCCATGTTGTGTAATAGGTCTGCACACAATCTTTTCAGTAGTTGTTGACACTACAGAGCCACAAGGGGCAGGGAAGCTGACCAGCTGCCCTCGATGATCTGAGAGTCCTGTTTCAAGTTTTTCCAAAACGCACTCATCGGCACCAAAGCTAGAAAACACATTGTCCAGGTACCTGTCTTGCCTAGTCGGCTCATAATTGAGTTGAGTAAAACCATATGACTTCAACAAGAAGCATAGTTCAGTGCATTCTCTAGCATCCGTGCCGAAATGCACGTTAAAGTCACCTGCAATCAAAATATTTTTACTAAAACCTATTATATTTATGGCATTTTCAATAACTGTCAAAAATGCTTTAAAGCAACCCGAAGGAGGCCTATACAGACCTATTATATATACATTTATATTTATTAAATAGACTGAGCATATCTCTATATTATTATCAATAGTCAAGGCTTTTACTTGTACCATATCATTAAAGGGAATATTTGACTTCAATAGAATAGCTGCTCCTCCTCCCCTGGTATGAGACCTAGAGTAAGCTGTAGCTAGTTCATATTTACTTATCTGTAAAGCTGAGACTTCACTTTCATTCATCCAGTGCTCCGTCAGACATAGAATATGTATGTTTTTGCCTTGAAGAAACGCTTCTAATTCATCCAACTTGTTTCTTGCCGATAGTATGTTTAGATGAAACAGTTTTTTTTAACCCAATGTTTCCCTCTGGTTGACCAGAGGGAGACTGTGGCTCTGCAGATTCTGAAAATAATTAATCAGGCTTCCTGTTGGCCATAGACTTTCATTCATTATTTGGTCTTTCTTTTCTATGGGGACTCCAAGTTTAAAGGAGCTTTTAATATTGTCTTTTCTGGTTTTCATCTTAAAGCAACGAAAACCACCCTCCAACCTGTTATTCTTAAGAAATTCTAGTATGTCCTTCTCACTTGTCTTGGGATCAAAACCAGTCACGAAGATCCAGGACAACCGGTCCTTTTGAACAGAATCGACAACTTTTAAATTTGTAGATTTTTTATTTAAGCCCATAGCTGGCGGAGGCCGCTTGTTTCGTTTTGCTTTTCGTGGTTTTGCCAAGGTCCATTCCGCATCAGTATTTCCGTTGATAGAGTTTTCTTTGCTATTTTTTTCATTTTCAGTCCCATCAGTCATTGATGTGTTGTTGTTATTAACCGTAAATGAGGATATGTTTACACCTGGGCTGCGTTCCTCAATCGTTTGGCCAATTTTGCTAGATTTTTGTTGTTTAGGTTTTTCGACTTCAGGCTTTTTAGTTAATAGGATCGGGTTATTAGTTACCTCTTGCGAGTGTAAACTTAGCTCAGAAGATAGTTTCTGGGTGTTACGAACCGGATTTTTGTCTGGTGACGTCACTGCTTCCATAGGAATTGCTGTGATAAATTCATTGTTTGGGTCTAACCTTTTCTCTATTCTCTGGTTTGGATTTCCCGCCTGTTTATGACAGTTGTTTTCTGATTTTTCAATATCTGCTATTTTTTCTTCCAATAAATGATTGTTTTGTAATAAAATATTGTTTTTTTCTAAGAGTTCTTTTATTAAAATGCGTAGTAAAGCCTCTACCTGGTTTTCAGAGAATTGATAGAAGTACACGCGTTTTGCGATGCTAGCTTAAAAATGTACGGCACATGTATATATATTAGAACACTTTATCTGGATTATACGGTGTCTTGTAAACTTATTTGTGCTAAATCGAGGGTGGCTCCTCTAAAGGTGGTCTCACTTCCTCGGCTCGAACTATTAGGTGCTGTTCTTATGGCAGAATTAGTTAAAAGATGCCATGCAATATTTGAAAAGCGATTTGTTATCCAAAGCATCAATTTATGGACTGACTCCAAAATTGTGCTATATTGGTTGAAAGGTCATCCTTCTCGTTGGACAATTTTTGTCTCAAATAGAGTGTCCAAAATTCAAGAGAGTACTTCCGGTTTTACCTGGCGTCATATTAAATCAGCCAAAAATCCGGCAGATTGTATCTCCAGAGGAATAAAACCTAAAGATTTAAAGGAGTTTTCATTATGGTGGAAAGGCCCACCATTTTTACAGAAATATGATTTGATTTTAGAGGATTATGATTTCATTGGAAATTTGAAAGATATTCCAGAGCAAAGAAAGGTGGCTTTGTTAAATACAAGTGACTTGCCTAATTGCGATGATATTTTTTCTAGATTTTCATCCTATACACGTTTAAAACGATCATTGGCATTTTGTTTTCGCTTTGTGAACAATGCAAGGAAAAATTGTGATAAAAAATTTGGCGAACTTACAACACTCCCATGATATAATTGTGAAGTGCCTTCAAGCAAAGCATTTTTTACAGGAAATTTCTCAACTAAAAATTAATCAACCTTTAACCAATAAGGCTCTGTTACCTCTTTCCCCATTTCTAGATGACGCAGGTTTCCTGAGAGTGGGTGGTCGGCTAGCTAATTCTGATCTGTCTTATAATCAAAGGTATCCCGTGCTCTTACCATCAAAAAATCATGTTGTCTCTCTTATGTTAAAGCAAGAGCATAGTCGATTGTACCATGCTGGTGCTCAGACTACATTGTCAAATTTTCGATTGAAATATTGGCAATTGGATGGCCTTAGAACAGTTAAAAGAATTATTCATAATTGTGTCATTTGTTTTAAGTTTCGAGCTAAACCCATGCAACAAATAATGGCGAATCTACCAAGAGATCGAGTAGTACAATGTCGACCCTTTTATAAGACTGGTATAGATTTTGGAGGGTTTTTGCATATCAAGGCATCTCATCTTAGAAAGGCGCCTCTTTTAAAATGTTACTTTGCTATTTTTGTCTGCATGGTCACTAAGGCCGTGCATCTCGAGTTGGTCTCGTCTTTATCAACAGAAGCATTTATACTTACTCTTAAACGATTTATTTCTAGAAGAGGGAATCCGGCTGTAATATACAGTGATAATGGAACAAACTTCTTGGGTGCTAGGAACCAATTAAAAGAACTTGCGGATTTCTTTAAGGATCACCACAATGTATGTGGGATAGTCGATTATTTGTCCGTATCAGAAGTACAATGGAAGTTTATTCCACCTCATAGCCCACACTGGGGTGGTCTTTGGGAGGCCGCAGTCAAAAGCACTAAACATCACCTGTATAGGGTAGTTGGAAATGTGCAGCTAACTTTTGAAAAACTTAGCACCTGCTTGGCTCAGATTGAGGCCATACTTAATAGTAGACCCCTTTGCCCTATGTCTAATGACCCGTCTGATTTCTCGTATTTAACCCCAGAACATTTCCTTATTGGCACCAATCTGACATCTTTTCCAGAAAGAGATGTGCTTGAAGTCCCTGTAAATAGACTTGATCAGTGGCAACATTGTGTTAAGATCCAGCAAGATTTTTGGAAAGGTTGGTCCAGAGATTATTTAAATCGATTGCAAAATCGGCCAAAATGGTTAAAATCTTACAGGAACCCTGAAATAAATGAACTAGTGTTTCTGAAAGAAGATAATTCTGTCCCGTTATCCTGGCCTCGTGCAAAAATCGTCGAATTATTTCCTAGTCCCGATGGTAAGGTTCGAGCAGTAAAATTGAGAACTGTCGATGGTTTACTTACCAGACCCATAACAAAAATCTGTCCTTTACCTGATGCATTGTAATTTTGGGAAACAAAATACATAGTTGTCATTTTGTTCCCCAAAGGGGGGCAGTATGTAGGGAAATAAGATGTGAATAAGTTTTCGTCGCGCACCCTGTACATAGTATTCCATAACATAAAAATATAATTAAATGGCCAAGAGAGAGAGCCTAGTCTATAAGAATAATTGGGTCAACAGACCAGTCACCAGTCACAGTAACACCGGCCACCGGTACTTGACACACATCAAATGTGACGTGCTGATTTCGGGCGGTTTTGGGCGAAACAAATTAAACTGAACCCACTTATTTTGTAAACCTTACTAAAATGTAAATGTTTAGTTATTCCTTAGTGTTGGTAGAATAATGCCAAGCGTTTTCTAGTAACAATTAAACTTGTTAAACGGTCCTTCGTGTTTTGTTTATTTTCCTAAAGGTAAAGGAAAATTAGCCAGCGAATAGCGTGTGCAAACGACTGTTCGCCCCTCTGTGTAATACCTACGCAAATTGGTATTTATACACCACTGCTTATAAAGAAAAAGACTGGGTTAACATTTAAGGAGAACAATACAAATTAGAAAAATCACAATACATATCACAATGAAGCAAGCCTCTCCGCTATACAACCCTTTACTTTCTACTCAGGGGTAATTCACCTTGCTTGGTATTTTATTGTACCATTGCGATCAAAAAAAAGTAGTACAAAAATTAGTAGCCCCTAGTTGAGGTCCTGGTCTATAAGGATTTCGAGAAATTGATATCGTCGTTACTATGGAAATAACACAATGATATCACCTAACTTTTCAGGCGTTACAATGGATTCGCAGTTGACTTTATTATATAGGAGCTGAAATAGAAATATAATGAATATATTATCTTTAAAATTGTATACCTACCTATATTTTAAACATGGGCAAATTTCTCAAGCTTTTGAATAAAATAATAAAACATGTGTATAACAACTATAATTATATTTATATATTGAATATACAAAAACATCCAAGTCAACAAAAGCAAATAGGGGAAAACATATAAAATTACAACATTTTAACAAAAAATAAATAATTCTAAATATAACATTTAACCTAAACTATTACAAAGCAGCTTTTTAATATTTAGTCATTGCGCCGTTGTTTTCAATCGCCATTTGTAACCGACGCGGCATACTTAAGACTAAACTTCTTGTATACTCCTGGGTTATATTATCCCATGCCGTGTTTATCCACTGGCGCAGTTCTTCTTCATTTCTTGGATGAAAGTCAGGTTTATACATGAACTTGGTCATTTCTCCCCACACATTTTCAATTGGGTTGAAATCGGGGCTCTTTGAAGGCCATGGTAAAACTTGAATGTTATTTTGTCGAAAGCAATCTGTTACTATGCGGGCAGTATGGATGGGGGCATTATCTTGTTAAAAAATATAATTTTGACCAAATACGGCGCCAACCACCATAACATTTTCCAAGATATTGCAATAAGTTGCAGCAGTCAGTCGTCCTTGCACAATTTGGCACACACCTGGACCCCTAGCGCTAATCCAACCCCAAACATTTACGGAAAAACGTCCGCTTTGATTTGTCTTGTGCGTATACCTTTCATCATATCTTGTGTTTGTTGGCCTATATACTCGGACCCTTCCATTGTTACAAGACTGGAATGTTTTCTCATCTGAAAAAACTACAGACTCCCACAGATGGTTTTGATATTCGTTTGCAAATTGTAGTCGCCTTTGTTTATTCAGTTCTGTTAAATTTATTTTGTTTGCAGAACACCTACATTTTAGTTCAGACCTCCGAATTCTTCTTCGAGCTGTAATTGAAGATCCCGGAAAATGCGTTTCTTCTTTAGCCTTAATAGCGGTCTCGAATGGGTTGTCCCTTAAATAATTAACCAAATCTGTATCTTCGTCTATGGTGGAAACTTTTGGCCGACCAGAACCTGGTTTTCTCACTATACTTGCGTGCTCTCGAATTTTGGATTTAGCCAATAACACGGTTTTTTTGTTTACCCCTAATTCTCCAGCAATGTCCCTTATAGGAACTCCATCCCTTAATCGAGAAAATATGATCGACTTTTGCTCTGACGTTAACGGCATTTTTAAAAATTTAACTTGACATTGAGTTGTCAGTTTGAAAGAAAATAATGTCACGGCACATGGTGCCGTGATAATGTATTATAGACCAGGAGATTAAGTTGTATGTTGTTGTACTACTTTTTTTACTGGTATTTATAGTTATTTATGTAATTATGGTATTTTTTGTGGTACTTTTGGTAATTTATTTATTTATTTATTTTATTTATTTTATTTATTTTATTTATTTTATTTATTTTATTTATTTTATTTATTTTATTTATTTGTCCAACAGGAAAAAATATCCCAACAAGGGACAAAAAAATACACATTTCAAATACTTAATTACAACAATTTCCAAACATAATCAAAGATTCCAAGCACCCATGACAGACAATGCACCAACTCAACAAACCAAAACATAGGTAAAAACTACAGTAATGTTTGGTACATATATCACCCAAAAAAAATAATTTAAAAGTAAAAGTGATTATATAAATAAATAAGAACAATAATACTTGGCATTTATGGTATTTTTTTGGTAATATTTGGTAGTTAATAGGTATTAAATTGGGAGGTACTCATTAGGCAGTAAAGTGGTATTTAAAGCTTTGCCATCTATGTTTGAATCACAATGCGCATACGCTTCTACATATGCCACCATATTTTGCTTCCCAAAAAGGCTTGTGTGTAGCTGATTATATCCCTTCACCTCACTAAATCACACTTATTCGAGAAATTATTCAATTTATCGGAAAACGGTCCGTTTCTTAAGGTAAATTTGCCCAATAATAAATCAGTTCTAATTAAAAAGTCTGCTTTTGTTGGAAGTTGAATGAAGGAAGCAGTAGAATCAGTACCGATAGATTAAATAAATTTACAACTGGTAGGAAGAAAGCTATATATGCAAAAGTGAACTCAGAACAAAAAAATTAAAAGATCAAGACTGCTTAAAAACCTGGCAAAAGTGCAATATATAAATGTGACAGTTTAGATGAACCTCAAGATGAACCCTCGGATGAACCTAGTTTTGATGACTCTACTGACAAAGCACATTTTTCAGCAGACTCAGATAAAGCCACTACCGAAGTGGACGAAATGACTGGTTTGAAGAAGAAAAATATAATAATAATAACATTTATTTGAATAGGCAAACCCTAATACAATTCAACTAACTTATCTAAGAATTCTGTAGTCTAATATAATAATAACAAATCTAATTTAATCTAATTTAATTTCGAGTTTAATTTAATACTACATATACCCCAAAGTGAAAAAAAAAATTCTTGCATTACAGTAAAATGGACATAAACCCATCCCCCATTCTAAATATAAGAAGTACCTAAGTATATGTTTATAAATTCAATAGGTGTCCCCTCAATGTCCTCTTAAAGATATCAAGAGATGTACTACTTTTTACCTCAAGAGGCAAAGCATTATACTCTACAAATCCCTTAAAAAACAATGAATTCATAGCTTTCTTTGTACCCGTTTTCTTTATATAGAAATCATTTCTGTTTCTAGTTGGATAAGTGTGAACTTCTCTGTTGAAAGAAATGTAATCATTAAGATATTTGGGTTGGAGATCGTTCAATATTTTATATATAAAAACCATTGTGTAAAACTTGACACTACTAGATATAGGCATCCAATTTAGGCACGACAACATTATTCTTATGGGCGTATAACAGTTGCAAGATAGTACAATGCGCATTCCCCTGTTCTGCACTTTTTGCAATATTGATTTACTATTGCTATCTAGAAGAAAGAGCAAACTAGAGCAATAGTTAAAATGTGACTGAATTATGGTCCTATACACTACAATTCGTGAATTCAATGATAAGTCCCCCGCTATTCTAGAAAAGAAAAATAGTTTATTTAATATCTTCCTTCTTAAATATTCCAGGTGTGGTCTGAATGTTAAAACATTATCAATGTAAAATCCCAGGTATTTAATACTCGTAACAATTTCAAGTGAAGCACCATAGATATTTACACTGACATTTTGCAATAATGAAGATTTGTACTTAGTTGTTACAACCATAGCCTTTGTTTTGTTAATATTCAATTTGAGTTTGTTTAAATTTAAATATTTCTCCACTTCAAGCAGTTCATTATTCATATCCTGTACTCTCGCCTGTACTGCCTGAGTAACACTAGGACTGCTACATGAAAGCAAGGAATCGTCTGCAAATAAATTTAAAAAGCTGGGTTTTATAAAATGATTGATATCATTCAAATATATAATAAAAAGCAATGGGCCCAAAACACTACCCTGAGAAACACCAAAATCATTTCTTACACATTCAGAAAAAGTTTTACCTATTTTTGTCTTTTGTTCTCTATTGCTCAAGTAGTCGGTAAACCAATCAAAACCTACACCCTTAACACCATAATATTTTAGCTTAGCCAACAATATACCGTGATCAATGGTTTCAAACGCTCTTTTAAAGTCAAGGAATGCTGCAACAACATATTGATCATTATCAATGGAATCATTCCAAGTAGCCAAAGTTAGCTGTAATGCAGATCCGCAAGAATGGTTGTTCCTAAAACCTGATTGGTTGTGATAGAGCAAACCATTGTTATTAAAGTACTCAACTAACTGCTGATAGACATCTAATTCCAAAAATGTTTCTAAAACAGGCAGTGTACTTATTGGTCGGAAATCAGTTGCGTTACTACTATTTGCCACCTTAGCAACAGGAACAACAGTGGAACACTTCAGATTTGAGGGAAATTTCCCCTGTAGTAATGAGGTATTTACAAAGTGTAAAATCACATGTCCAACCACATCAAAAATATTCTTTAAAACCCTTGCATTTAAAATATCATCCATATTAAATTTATTATCTAAAGAGAAAATAATTTTTTTAAGATCTTTCATACACAATGGCTTAAACTTATCAAAAATGGTTATAATTTGGGGAAGGTTTTTACTTGACGAAACACCAGCATCCGGAATAGATTGACGAATCTCTGCAATACTGTTGACAAAAAATTCATTAAAACCATTAGCAATATCCGTCTCACCCTGGGCAATCTCAGAGGAAGCCCCATCATTAAACTCAATTGAATTGTAGTGAAACCTTTTTTTATTATTATTTATTAAATCCTTTAATGTTTTCCACATCATTTTACTATTATTCTTATGAAAATAAATTTTATTATAATAATAGTTTTCTCTTTGGTCTAGACAGACCTACATAATAATTTCTAGATTTTCTGTATTCTTCCCATTTAGTTGCTTTTTGTTCTACATCAATGCAATTCTTAAAGTGAGTAAAACAAATATTTTTGTTATATGTTGCCTGCTGCAGTTCCAAATCATACCATGGCAAATCATTTCCCTTAACAGAGATTGTTCTTATAGGTGCTAGGTCATTAATAATATCCGTACATTTCAAAATTATATCTCCAAGTACCAAATCAATATTAACTGCATTCAAAGTGTTTCTCCAATCAATAATAATGTATCTAAATGTATCTAAATGTATTATCTTATCGGAAAGAGGACGGAATTGTCTAGTATGCTTTACTTTCAAGTTTTGATTATTCAATTTACCACCCGGAAGATGAATCGAAATTACAGAATGGTCTGATAATTTTGGAGATTTATGGACTTTACATGATAAATTAAAATTACTTATAGCCAGATCTATTAGAATTGTGCTCTGATTTGTAGTTCTAGTGGGCTCAGAAACCCACTGATTTAAACCTAAAATAGTTAACAAATCCTTTAATTTTTGTGTATAAAAATCATTTGACAAGAAATTCAAGTTAAAATCACCAACAATTAATAATCTATGACTCATCTCTATAAGATCTGTACAAAACTCCTCAAAATCATTAAAAAAAGTAGCATGACTAGCATTAGGAGAATGGTATATGATACATATTCTTGTATAATTTAATAAGTTTATTTTAACATCCATTGAAACAGCCCAATAATTAGAAGGCAAAACAAAATGCTGAATCTTTTGATATATCAAATCATTTCGCAAATAAGCAAAAACACCTCCGGTATGTCTATTTATAGAATTACATCTAATCAAGTTATAATTGCTCAGAAAACATTCAGAATCCAAAACATCATCGGTTGTTCTTGTTTCACTTAAGAGTATAACTTTTGGTGAGAAACTTACTATACTATAAATTAATTCATCTCTATGTGGGATAAAACTTTGAATATTGGTGTATATGATATCTAAATATAATTCATCTAAATTCTGATCTGGATACTTAGTTATTAGTTTTTTTTCTTAATAATTTGTGGTAAACCATTAATATACTTAATTACTAAATCTATGTCACCTTCACTACGACGTTTTGCCAGTTCAGTTTTTAGTTTGTTATATTCCTCCTGCTGTCTTGGAGTCAAATCACTACAAATGAACACCTTGCTTGATCGATCCAGTTTACCCTTGTTACTTACAATACTCTGTACTTCTTGCGAAGTAGAAAGTGTAACCTTTAGTCCCCTGCGGTTTAGTCTATTCTTCTTTCCAATCCGTAGAACCTGTACCACCTTAGGAGGGGTGGTACACAGCGGGAGAAAAAGCCGTTGAACCTCAAGAATATCAGATTGCTCATCACTCTCTGCCACGTTGAATATCATGATATTGTTCATTCTTTTTGTCTTGCAAATACTTCTTTTATGACATCTTCTTCAGGAGATATATTCTCACCATTTAAGGTTAGTTGGGTATTAGTTTCAATGTGTCTATTAGAATGAGTATTAATTTTTGTCATGATATCTTGCTTAAAAAATTCAAGGTTCTGCTCTAGAGCCTCAAGATTTCTCGATGTCAACAGGGAAAAGTGATCTCAACTGTAATTATGGAACACAGTTGCGCCAATATGCAAAGTCACAAAGTAAACAAATATGGCGACTCAAAATTTTGCACTAAGGTTTTCTTAACTTATAATCACTATTAACAAAAGTTTTTTATTGTAGGTTTACACTATCCATACAACAAACCAAATTTAAAAACAGTTTATGCAGTTATGTATGTATGAAGAAAGTCAAAGTCAAAAAATAGCTTTATTGTCATAAGTTACCAAGTTGTTGACAAAGCCATACTTAATATCTATCAAATCAAATCAAATATATAGCATGTTAAAAATGTACAGGGTTATCCAACAAGGACTAGACAAGGCGATTTTTTGACTTTCCCTGTACTTTTATAAACAAACTGAAATAGCCATCTTATGCAATTTTCTGCCGCCAATTCGAATATGTTCAGCAAAAAACAATTGAACATCAAATAAAAGTGCTAGGGATCACTTTGATATTTTCTTAAATGGGATGCCACGTATATTATCGCATATTTGGATTGTGCGAAAAAGTCTAGACATATTTCATGAATAATGTCCTATACCTATCTCTGTTTTTGAAATATTAGATTGCCCGCTTCTGCAAGACAAACACAGAGTAGTACAAGTAGTGAGCACATGAACCCCAAAAATAAATACCATCTCAAAGGTGGGACTAGACCAAAACAAAATAATTATTTCTAGCGATGGAGAAGTCCAAACTGTTCAAAATTACCCTGAGGGCATAACAACCAGAAGAGATCTTACTGGAAACATTCAATATAGCCATGGTAGGCAACAGTGCAATGGGACGAAAGTTTGAGGGACTGTCATGGTCCCCACCCTTATGAAGAGGTACAATCACAGCCTTCTTCAGACAGGCCGGAAATGTGCCAGAAAAAAAGGAGGCATTCAGGGCCTCAGCCAGAACCTGCAGCACCTCAAATGATAAAGCCGGAAACACCCTCAAGGATATCCTGTCCCAACCGGAAGAATTCTTACTCTTTATATTAGAAAATGAATCTCAAGTGGCAGGGGTAAAAAAGAATGTTTCAGCCACTGAAATGTGATTTAAATAGTTCCTAGGATCGTTCTTTTGAGAAATGGCTTGTGATAATGTTGCGGCTATGGAACAATAAAATGAATTGACATCGTGAACATTTAAAGAGCTAGAAATGGGAGTGGTTTTATTTTTCCCCCGCAGGTCATTGACAATTCTCCAGGATTCTTTTGATTTATTGAAGGATTTCAAAATTCTAGTCTGAAAATATGACTTATTAGCAAACCTTATGGTGTCCCTGTAAAGGAATACCATAAAGGAAGCGGAAAGGCTATGTTAAATTTGCCCTGAATGACGGAATGGAACTCTTTCAGCGTAGATAGCTTCATGATCAGACAACCCGGCATTAATAGTTGTACATTTAACTTTATCCTTACTGAAATTAGTGCACACGTAGTCTAAAATAGAGGATGAAAGCGCCGAAAACCAAGTTGGCGGAATGACATGCATTGTCAGAAGATTGGTTCATTGGAAGGATTATAAAAGAAGTACAGCCATTAAATGAAATGAAATTGAAATGTTTATCAGTAGAAAATACATAAATAATGTTTTTCTTCAAACGTCAGTAAATCCATCATTACTCGACTGTGTAGGCGGCAGTGAAGTTTCGCTTTTCCTCCGCCGGAGCTTTACTTTTCACTTTTCCGCCGGCGGAGGTAAAAGTGTTGTCATATCAACATAGATACAATACAAACAAACATCAAAATAAGCGTCAACAACTCAAGAGTTATTAAACTAAAATTTGTATTTATCACTCAATTTGTGACTGCATTTCTAAAAATCACTAATTTAGGAACAAATTAGTTATTATTTAATCGAACTTACTCAATAACTGCTTATCAATACGGAATTAAAAGGCAATCGAAAACGCAATTTTAAAAAAATAATTATTGTTGACAGTGTCCACTGACAGCTTTATATGACATTATTATAACAACAAACTGAGCCTATTCACCGACACCGCACCGGTCTAAGCCGCCTTGCGAACCAACTTATCTTTAATAATAATAATTATTACTATTAAAAAGCGACGTTTTTGCATTAATTTGTCGAAATTTGAAGAAAAAACAGCATATTTTATTTGGAGGAAAAGTTACTTTTCATGGCTTGCTCTCTATTACCAGCCTCACTCCGTTCGGCTGTTAAACACGAGCGCGCCATGAAAAGTATTACTTTTCCTCCATATAAAATAATATACTATTATACTGGTCAGCAGAGATTAAAGTCGAATATGACATACAATAATTAGACTATTTATATAAAATTCTAACATAACTATTAAATTAGATGTTTTATTACAAAATTACAAGAATATATGAAATTATAAAAACATCCTAATATACAAACACACTTAAGTGCGAAATCAAATTATTAAAGTATGAATTAGGATCATATGTTTGGCCAAAACAGGACAACATTGGAGATTAAGAAACGTTTTATTTTCTATGACCCATTGGCTTAAACAGTACAGGAATATTCACACTTAAAAGACGCGATACTTTAAAAATGCAGCAACTACAGTCTAACCTCTATAATCCAAACGATTAATTGTAACGGGAATGTCCGGAATACTGAATATAAACTAACGCATATTTTTACGACATGTTAAATCTAGAATATACCACAAAAAAATTATTGTTGAACACAAAATGATGCCGTCATAAAAAAAAATGCTTAGGTATGCTACAAGATACATAAATATTTTAAAAACTTTAAATTCAAACATGTAAACAGTGTATATTTTACAGGAATTAATTAAAAGTTTAAAACAATGTGACCAACTTTGGAACTACCTTGAAAAGATTAATATTTTTTTTTGATTTGTTGACGTCTTTTTTTCAGCAATATTCTTCACTCTGAAAAGTGGTTATCTGGTATATTGTTTTCTGATGCCCATTGGATGCAATTAAGTAGTGAACATCTTGGTGTTTAACTTTTGTCTCAACATCATCGACGCCGTCACTAGAAAAAGTATCATTTTCTGCATTCCCACTCCCTGTGATCCACGCTTCTAAATCTTCAGCTGAAATATCTGTACCTAATAATTGTTCACCCAGAACTATTAGGTACCTCACTTAATTAATTTTGAAATCTTTCAATTTTAGAATTTTCTTGCTGCTAAAGTTGCCAAAGCAATGTTTTCATCTTCATCTTCTTCATCTGAAGCCCCTCTGGGATGGGCAACAATGGCTTCCATAACTATATTATTGCACTTGGTACCATGCTTCTTGTAACCAAAATAAACTACATCTTTAAGATTAATCCTTTTCAACCAAGGTACCTGTAGGTATATTATAAATAGGACCAACAACATGTCTTAATAAATAATCTCTAGTTTCGTATACCTCTTCCTTAGAGTATTTTTTTTTTGGTTAGTTTAAATATCTGTCCTTATTTATTTATTGTCATTTTTCACCAAAGGTTTCTAGTAAATACAATGCCCGGTACAATGTAGTTTTTTTATGATTTCTATTATTACTTTAAACGAATAAAGACTGTTTTTTAAAATGGGTTAATTATTTCAGAGATTATTTCAAACTATAAGGAAATAAACTTTATTTGATAATGAGCTTTGATATTAATAAAATTTGAATTTTAAAGCCCATACTTATTCGAATAAATAAAACAATATTAAGTAGGTACTTTAGTGAAGCTTTAAGTAATAACACATGGAAAAGTATTACGTTGCTTGTTGTATACATCTAATGTTTTGAAAATTAAAAAAATGTTGCTGGTAGTTATTGAGGTAGTTATTGGCATTTTTTGGTAGTTTTATTGATATTTTTGGTAATTGTTGCTATTTTTTAGTATTTATTGGCCTTTTTTGGTAGTTATTGATATTGTTTTACCGTCTTTCGATAATTATTGGTATTTTTTATGTAAAGTGGTAATTTATTGTACACAATTTTAAGGGTGACTTACCTCTCACTTTATACTGAGCTTGGTAAGTACTCAAATGCAGATGAAGTTAGTTCTTTAATCTTATCAGGCTAACTATATTGCAAACAACGGTGTTCAAAAAAGTTGCTTTTAAGAATTCAGTGCGATTGTGAAGAATAGATAAAGTATTTTTATGATGTAATCAGTGAATCAGCATCTGCCCATTTGAACCGAAAATTCCGATAAATTAGCTGGTTCATTGTCATTTATTATACACCAGACAGCCTATGGCCACATATTTTCATATTTAACATGTTGAGATTTTTTGTAGAGAAATCTATCCTTAAAACTTTGTATTATGCTATCATCCAATCTTTCTTGTGTTTGGGACTGTTGGCCTGGGGTAACTATCAATATAAATAAAGTTCTGGTAAGCCAAAAACGAATGAGGATTATGCTCCACTTACCATTCAATGCCTCCTGTTACTAAATCTTTAAATCAGAATGAACTCTCACTGTTATTAATTTATACATTTTTGAATGTGCGTGTTATGTAGGTATTTAAGCATCTTAATGAATTCCCAAAGTGTGGGGTTATTAATCATTACACAACAAGAAATACTAGCAGGCTTTTCATTCCTGGTGCTAGGTTGACCCAGGTGCAGGAAAGACCTAAGATCACTTCCTTAGAATGTATAACCACTTAACTTCAAATATGAAGGGCGTTCCGACTCTCCACCTCTATAAGGGGAAACTTAGAACCATATTAAGTAGCTGAGAATTCCTTTTATTCATTAGCTGATTTTTTTCACACCTCTTTAGTTGATTGAATTTTGTTTAGTTGTAGCTTTATAGTTTTTAATCTTCTATTTTCAATGTATTTTTTAAACTTTATATTTGACAATTCCAACACATGTAAACATGTCAATGGAAATAATAATAATAAATAAATAAGTAAATAGTTTTAGCCTATAGGTAGTAGGATTTATGGCATATGTTATTAGTTTGGGTATCAAAGCATAGGCTGCTATCCATTGTCCAAAGTTTTGCACCTATGCTGCCCATTCTATCTCAGTGTTATCAATTTTTTATGTTAAAGATATCAGAGTACTAATAATAATCTCATTTCTTGAAAAAGGGATCGCCTGCGGCTTACCAGAATTAATAGAAAGATAATTTTTATTTGTCAATACATAGATAATACACTCCAGGTCATTATTAACAAAATTCAATCTGTTGGTAGGTCACTTGCAGGCGTTGGTAAATATATCTGCAAATCATCCACATGCATGTGGCAACTACATTGTTTTATGTGCCGAATTAAATATGACGTGAAAATCGTAAACAGAAGCGGCGCAAGGATATAGCTCTGAGCCACACATCTAGATAGATACAGGTCGCCTATCAGATATCCCTACCATCCCATTACCATTAGTAAGTCTAACGACCTGTTCCCTACTCTGAGGATAACTGTCAAACCAACCATTTGCTGTAGATATGTTCTATATTTTTGTGGAGGATTCGTGTTTATCTTACAGATGTTTGCCTTTTTCTCCACCTGTATGTACAATTCTTTAGAAAGTAGAGCCGCTTCGGCTCTGGCTGCAGGGTGTAAACAGCACAAGTGCTAGTCAAAGTGAATTCAAAACATGACAATTTTGCACTAGCTTTTTACTGTTATTTGCATTTACTAACCATTTTCATTTTTAAATGTGTTCGTTCTTCAGCGGGAGCAGATTTGGTCCTCAAAACGTTGACCGTTTTCCAGTTTCTTTTATGGTTTTCAGCTTCATTAGGGTCACTAAACTAGCACTTGTGCTGTTTACACCCTGGAGCCAGAGCCGAAGCGGCTCTACTTTCTAAAGGATTGTACAGGGTGGCTCGTTTTCGTGTCTATGTATGGGGAACTCGAAAACCGTGAGAGATACAGTGTCGGTCAAATTAAGGCAAAATTGCGCATTTAGGTGCCTAATAATATGCCGTTTAGAAAGGTTCAAAATTCCGAGTATTTCCGGAGATATCCGGAAAAAACCGAAATTTTGAAAAATCGTTTTATTTTTTTCCTGGGCTTATTTAAAAACGAATCTCAAATTGAATTGCACTTTTGCATTGCCACTTTCTCCGCTCTATCCAATGATGATAGCCAGTTTGAAATCCGACGTTTCGTCTTCAAGGGATCATCATCAACTTTCTTTTTTTAAATACAAACTTTAATTTTTTTTATTGTTTTTCAGATGATATTGGCGTTATTAATATGAGTATATGTTTTTATTTTTTTTATTTAATTTTTTTTAATTTTTTTTAATTTTTATTTTTTTTTAAATTTAATATTTTGCTTTGGCGTAACTTTAAATAATTTAAGGTAGGTGCTTTTGAAATCTGTATATTCTATAAAAATATTTTATTTTGTTTTTTGTATTAAGTGGAAAATTGGAGCTCGTATTAAAAATAAAAAATAGTAAAATTATTTTTTACGAGAATATGGCCATAACGCTTGAACTATTACTCAAACAAGTTGTTTAGTGCAAAGATAAAATATTTTCAACTTTTAACCAATTAAAAAATTTATTTAATACAGAACATGAAAAATAATTTATAATCATACTACGTCATACTATAGGTACTTTGATGGAAAAACACACCTATTGGAATGTTGCTTATAAATTATTATTTTTTTTATTATTTATAAGCAAAATTCCAATAGGTGTGTTTTTCCATCAAAGTACCTATAGTATCACGCAGTATGAATATAAATTGTTTATGTTCTCTATTAAAAAAAAAATTAATTGGTTAAAAGTTGAAAATATTTCATCTTTGCACTAAGCAACTTGTTTGACTAATAAATAGTTCATGGTCATATTCTCGAAAAAAAATAATTTTACTATTTTTTATTTTTAATACGGGCTCCAATTTTCCACTTAATACAAAAACCAAAATAAAATGTTTTTAAAGAATATAAAAATTTCAAAAGTACCTACCTTAAATTATTTAAAATTACGCCAAAGCAAAATATATAAATTAAAAAAAATAATAATAAAAATAAAAAAAAATAAATAAAAAAAAATAAAAACACATACTCATATTAATAACGCCAATACCATCTGAAAAACGATAAAAAAAATTAAAGTTCGTATTTAAAAAAAGAAAGTTGATGATGATCCCTTGAAGACGAAACGTCGGATTTCAAACTGGATAACATCATTGGATAGAGCGGAAAAAGTGGCAATGCAAAAGTGCAATTTAATTTGAAATCCGTTTTTAAATAAGCACAGGAAAAAAATAAAACGATTTTTCAAAATTTCGGTTTTTTCCGGATATCTCCGGAAATACTCGGAATTTTAAAACTTTCTAAACGGCATATTGTTAGGCACCTAAATGCGCAATTTTGCCTTAATTTGACCGACACTGTATCTCTCACGGTTTTCGAGTTCCCCATACATAGACACGAATTCGAGCCACCCTGTACATACAGGTGGAGAAAAAGGCAAACATTTATAAGATCAACCATTTGCTGTCATTTCATAATAGGTTTATTTTATTTATTATTGTATGTTATTTTGCTAGTAATAGACCACCATTTAGGGTATCGAAAGCTTTAAGCATGTCTATTAGTACCATTAGCCAATGATTACCCTCATTAAGACAGTACAATATCAGTTTTAATTTTTAACAGTACAGTTGCACAGCTATAACAGTACAGTTTGCACAGCTATAATTGGCCTGAGTGCTATTTTTGGTATGTATAATCGATTTCGGCAAGAGGTGCTGGATGTACCTGAGCTTTTACAATTTCTTCTACATCTTGAATGCTGCTGGTAGAATGATTGGTCTTAGTTTGTTGACAGTGACAGGTTTGTTCACTTTAGGTGTATGCATTCAGGGCCAATGCCAAGTGTAAGTGAAGAATCCATAATGTTTACTGGTAATTTTGGGCAATTTGGAATACAAGCTTTTATTAACATTCTTATAGATATTTCGTCGATATACCAACCGCATTGCTTTTGATACTGTTCAAAACTCCCATTCATATTCAGTTACAAATCTAGATCCACTGAGTTCACGGTCAATTGACGAATTGGGTCAACCTGTACTTGCGATATATTAGCTATGAAGTGGTTATTAATAATATTCGATTATTTAAATCTTTAATGCAAGGTGGAATTTCAACAGGCTTATTAGGTATTAATGATTTTCCAATTTGTTATCCTTTTAGCCGCTATAAATCGATTTATCTGCAGCATTATTTCAGCGGCGTCATTGGCATTATATGCGAAAAACAGGAATAAGTGGCACTAACTGGCTGGGTTTCATTTAGATATTCCCTTCTTGTAACCTCTATATTTTTTCTGTCAGCATGGTCCCTAAATTATTCTGCTCTTCTTAAATCTTTTAGGCTCATTTTATTCAATATGATCTTCAATAGCTATAACTTTTTTCTTAGGCTCACCATGATGCTTTTTTTCTTAGGTTCACCAAGATGTTCGTCTTGCTTCCCGCAGCCCCGTCTCCAGGGGTGAGGCGGCGAGGCAGCCGCCTCAGGCGGCCGATTTTTAGGGGCGGCCGTTTTTATTTTTTCTGTAAAGTTTTAATGTGATTGTATGTAACACGGTAAACACTCTCGCAATGAATACGTAAAACGCTTCATTCGTACTATAAGCAGCTCATCGCGCGTTGTATGCAATAATAACCAACACCTTAAATAATTAAACCCCACTATATAACATAACGGTCTATTCGCAATTAGCATTAGCAGTTTAAATTCGCAGTGAATGAAAAATTGCATAAACAGTCGCAACTGCTAACGAAAAATCGCGACTTAGCACATCTTTAGGGACGGGCGACATCGCCTTAAAGCGACTCAGGACAATTTTTACGAAAGTGGACGAAACGCAACCCGATTGATTGATCGATTACTGAACAGCATGTAGCACATATTTAGCGTGGAGCGAGCGCATGTTACATATACGTACTCGTGCGATTTTTTAGACCAATACTTCGAACTCCGCGTCCTCAAATACCCCTCTCTAGAGTACCCACATCAAAATTAATTTTTTTCAACAATTATTTTTGAAATTTTTTTTTCGCTTTCATTACAGAAACGGTTAGAGGTATCCACGTACATGTCACCCACGTACAAATATATTTTTTTAAATCACATACAGGGTGTTAAAACCACAATTTTTCAAAAAACAATCCCCTATTTTCGAAATATTTCGGTACAACAAACTCGTGCAATTTTTTAGAACAAAACTTCGAAGTCCGCGCCCCCAAATACCCCTCTCTAGAGTACCCACATCAAAATTAATTTTTTTTGAAAATTATTTTTGAAACATTTTTTTTTGCTTTCATTACAGAAACTGTCAGAGGGATCGACGTACAAATAAAAGTTTTTATATCACATAGAGGGCGTTAAAAATAGAAATTTTCCCAAAAAATCCCCTATTTTCGAAATATTTCTTGCCAGACATGTGAACTCGTAAAATGTACTAGGTCAGAACTGGAGGATTGCGGACACGAAGATTGTCAATTGCTTTGAAAATTGTATTTCGATATCTTTCGCGATTATTTGTCAGTTCGGTTGCTCTTGTGACACTAATATCTAGCAATTGTTTTGTCACATCCATCCAATCAGGAGGCAAATAATTGCCTCCTGAAGGTGGCTCATGGAGAGCATTATGCCTCCCGCATAAATGCTAGTGCTAATAGGTCGAGGTGTGTTTGGCAGCTGGTTAGGGAGGTTAGAGAATCTTGTGGACCCCAAAATCTCGACATTCCGGGAGACCCTTCTGAACTGGACAACAGGTTTAACAGGTTGGTGGTTGAGGCTCCTCCGAAACTCATCGAGAGCCAGAGTGACATTTCCTTCACATTGCACAACAAATCCTTGTTTTTAACCCCGACCACTCCCACAGAAATTTCCCAAATAATCTCTAAATTAAAAATCAAAAAGGGTGCTGGGTTTGATGACATATCCCCCCATTTGTTGAGACACTGTGCATAGGATGTGTCTGAGCCACTGTGCCACGTGATTAACAACTTATTTGCATATGGAATCTTTCCCGATAAACTCAAGCTGGCAATTGTAAAACCTATATACAAAAAAGGAGACAAGAGCCAGCTTGGCAATTACAAACCAATAAGCCTGTTGTCTACATTTTCAAAGGTGTTTGAGGTGGCCATGTGCACTAGGCTTATGGGCTTCCTCTGTTCGGAAGGGCTGGTAAGTGATACACAACATGGATTTCTGAGGGGCAGGTCGGTCGAAACGGCAATTTATGACTTTGTTGAAAGAATTCTGGGGCGTTTTGAGGAGGGAAGGTTGTCCCTTGGCTTGTTCTTGGACTTGTCCAAGGCATTTGACAGCCTTGACCATAGAGTTCTGGCTGATGATTTGGAGAAGTATGGGATCCGAGGACCAGCCTTAGACTGGATCTGCTCATATATTTCAGACCGGAAACAGAGGGTGCTCATTGAGTCCAAAGGCCAGAAACACCTTTCTGAGGGGTTGCGGCTTCTCCTTGGCATTGCTTAGGGCGGAGTCCCGGGTCCTCTAATTTTCACTATATATGTTAATGACTTAGCAAACGAAATTCTTGATGATGAATCACACCTGGTAAACTATGCGGACGACACGAACTTGTTGACAATTGCTTCTCAGCTTTCCGAGCTTCTCGATATCTCCTGTGCACGATTAAAAGCAGCCCAGGACTGGTTCACTAGAAATAGGTTGGTTCTAAATTCCAGCAAGACTAACATTATCTGTTTTCGCACCAAAAGGAAGAACAATGACATCCCAGATATAATCTCCCTGACAGATAATGTTCCTCACGTTTTGTCCACGCACACAAAGTTTCTGGGCATACATATAGACCAAAATTTGGACTGGATGGTACAGGTCAACAATGTGTGTCGAAAGATCAGTTCAGCATGTTACTCCCTAAGGATACTGTCAAGATATCTTAATATTGACCACCTTAAACCGGTGGTACTATGCCAACATTTATTACACTCTCAAATATGGCATCATCTTTTGGGGGGAAGCAGAGATGCCGAAAGGGCCTCTGTGGCACAAAAGCGAGCAATAAGAACACTGCTCAACTTGGGAATAAGGGATTCATGTAGGGGAAGTTTCAGGAACTTGGGTTTTTTAACGCTTGCCGGTCTGTACATATGTGAGTGTCTGCTGTTTTTCTTCAAACACAGGGAAAAGTTCACTGAGTTTGAGTAACAAACCAATATACCCACTAGGTATGTGGGACTAAATTTCCCTCCACATCGATTGACAGCTACTGAAAAGAGAGCAACCTATTCCTGTATG
This sequence comes from Pissodes strobi, assembly GCA_016904865.1. Taxonomy (NCBI): domain Eukaryota; kingdom Metazoa; phylum Arthropoda; class Insecta; order Coleoptera; family Curculionidae; genus Pissodes; species Pissodes strobi. Next base: position 35,312 of record MU182199.1, read on the forward strand.
AAGTTTTTTAATGCTCTGCCTGTTTGTATTAAGCTGGACAAGAATTTCACTAGTTTTAAGAGTAGTATTAAAGATATTATATTGAGAATTGAACGCTATACAGTTCAAGAATTTCTAAATTATAGGTTTTAAACAAATTGTGTTATTTTTGTACTTTTAATGTTCATTAACCATTTATATGTATACTTCCTGTGACGTTATTATTATCAATTGTCCTATATATGTTCCTCTGTGTTGTGCAATTTTTTATTAATATAGACATTTTGAATTTGAAAAAACGTGTTTGGTGATTTCCCCCACTTCTCGATAAAAATTCGGGAAATGGGCGTGATGGGGGGTACCCACTAACCAGCCAACCCCGACTCCGCCGTACGGAGTTTGGTCGATTTTGCTCCAAGCTGCCGGTTAGCCTGACATCACGAAAAAGCACGCAATTTCCATAGCCCCCCAAAACCCTCCCTTAAAATCGAGCCCGGCATCCCCGATTTAATTCCAGGTAGCTTCCATGTGGTACATCTACCATGACAATATAAATCCTGCAGGTCAGCTCCCTATATCGGAACCTACCGGTCAAAAAACCGCGCGGCCGCCTATTTGCCGGATATGTCATTATTGACTCCTTAATTGTTCTGTTGTAAGGGGCGGCCAAATCCTGCTCGCCTCGGGCGGCCTAAAGCCTGGAGACGGGGCTGCTTCCCGTTTTTCATAAGTTCATCTTCAAGACGTTTAAACCGTTTATCAGTTATCTTCCACTTTCTCCATCTTTTTCTCTAGATCAGTGACATTCTAATTAATGATTAACACATGTTATTATCATATCTGCATAGTTATGGTTATCCCTTTCTATTTTTGCACTTTAGAGTTGATCTAAACGAATAGACTTGGAACTGTATGGCATGTAAAATATGATCTGTACTATGAAAAACTATTTTTTTTATCAATTTGCAACGAGTTACATATTTTGTATTACACTGTCTTAATGATTTCTTTTTACAGATTGGTAACAGTGATTTCTTTTGAAATGTATTATAGTATCTTAAAGGTTTTTCAAGTTTATTCATAATTCGAGTGCACACAGTACCCTAAACGTATCTGGCTTAACAATCGCCTTTGTTTTCAGCTGCGACTACGTCATGTTTACCAGATATACGCTTACAACATCGAAGAAGACAGAAAGGCAAACTTCTATTTTACCCTTCACAAGACTCCAATGTCCTCCCCTTTTTATACCAGCGAAAAAGTAGGCGGAAAGAACCCGAAGTGGTGCGAGTTGCTCTACAAAAGCTCTATAGACACTAGTGCCTCATCAGTCGTTATTAGAGTGTGGAAAAGTACGAAGAAGGGAGACGAAATTCTCATAACATGGGGAGTTAACTTCTCAGGTCTGGTATATCTCAGTAACAGGATTGCCGACCTACAGCCAAAATACTTCAAAGCAAATACTGTGATATTTTTTATGCAGGGTGTTTACTTTACTAGTCAAGATTATCTGCGAAATGATCTAGATAAACCTTTACCTTTCCAGAAAAACCTTAATTTAATAGAAACATCACGAAATGAACAAGTTTTATATAGGAGAGTAGCTGTCAAAGTCCCCAAGGTCGAAGTTACGAGTAGTTATACCCTAGAAAAGCTGCGAAGGCTGCAGGAGTTGCAGAGGAAAATCAAAAACAAAAAAATTGACGTACAACACGTTAAAGAAAATATTAAGAACGCTACAGAAAGAGAAACGAGGCAAGGTAGGGTTTATTTATCAGTGTTATTTTAATCGCATAGATATCTATATTTTTTGAGTAGTAATATCTGCTGCAACTAAAAAATATATATTTGGCAGCATATATAGTTTATTCTTTGCGAATGTGAATAATTTGTTAAACACATATCCGTTACCTGTAAATCATTTAATCCCTACCAACTTACGAGTTTATTACAATAATAAACCTAATGGCAAAAGAAAGACATAATGTAAAGAATAGTATATATAGGTATAAAGAAATACATTACGGTACATACATTTTCACAAATGAACATACTTTTCGATTTGGTTTGCTTTTAGAAGAGGGTTGTCTATGAATGAATGCTTAAATTAGATCGATGCACCTATGCCAGCAGTTTGGACCAGTTGTGCTCCCACATCATAAGTTATAGGCTTATTAAAGGGCTAAAGATTTCATCAATTAACCTTCGTTTTCTGAACTATTTAAACAATTGTAATAATAACCATAGCTTTATTTCTTTTTGTAATAAATTTCGTAGCATCTATAGAAAACTTATTAACATCGCTAAAAATATGTACTCTCTCTAATAATAGACTCTCTAAGGCAAAGAACAAACAGAAGGAAAGTTGAGCTATTGTTAATGATTTTCGTAGTAACTCGGCTAATGCTAAATTTCACACAGATCCAAACCACTTAAATAATGTTTACTGTAACATAGCAAATGATCTAACCAAAAATGTATCCTCTAATGCTGACCCATCTTACCTTAAATACGTGAAAATCAAATACTTATTTTTTTTTTAAACAAACAAGTACTAGAGTAAAGAGGTTGTTTCTGAAATAAGATAAAAAATAAAAATCTAGTGGGGACGATGAAATCTCAGCTGAGATACTTTTGAGGTTACCTGATGTAAGAATTACTTTTATACCCAAACTAGGAAAAAAGGACTACTCTGAACTAAAATCATACAGACCAATCAGCCTAACCTCATATTTTATGAATACGCTAGAAAGGCTGTGTGATAGATACATTAGAGGAGCTATCCTACCATACCATGATATCCATATAAACCAACACGCATATCAGGCTGGAAAATCTACAGAAACAACACTTCACTACGTAGTTCAAACAATCGAAGAAGCCTTGCACTGAAAAGAATGCGCTCTCGAAGCGTTTCTCTATATTGAATGAGCTTTTGATAAGGCTACTTTTCACAGCGTAAATACGGCACTAACAAACCATAGAGTCTACCTTACCATGAGGGGCTGGATCGCCAATATGCTGAAACTTGGAGCAGTAAACCTAACTATAGGTAACAAAACTGTCACAGCACTCGTAACGAGAGGATGTCCTCAAGGAGTGGTACTCTCCCCGTTGCTCTGGAATGTGATCGTAAACAACCTCATAGAAAACCTGCACAAAGCGGGACTCTTTGTGATCGGATACGCTGATGAATTAACAATCATTGTTGTGGGCAAGTTCGAAGGGGTTCTGTCAGAGTTAATGAACAGAGCTTTCAAAATAGTAGAGTATGATGCAACGAAAACTCACTTTCGGTCAATCCGAACAAAACAGAACTTACAAAAAGAAGGAAACTGAAATTCAATCCACCCTTTTTGTTTGGTGCACAACGAGCTATCGAAAGAAGTAAAATATCTAGGAATCATCCTTGACAGGGAGCTTAACTGGCAGCGCCACCTAGATCTAAGTATGAGAAAGCTGTCCGAGCCTTTTACCAGTATAGGAGAGCGGTAGGGTCGACATGGAGACTGTCACCTAAAATCACATACTGGATATACACAGCTGTCATCAGGCCTATGTTTGCATATGACGCACTAGTTTGGTGGCCACGATCAGAACAAACAACAGCTCAAGCCAAAATGTCCCGCCTCCAAAATTTAGCATGCTATCACTAGCAATGACAACCACTCCCATCAAGGCAGTGGAAGTACTTTTAAACCTGTCTCTGTTAGATATTTTCGTGAGAAATGAAACACAGGTAACCGCAGTACGCTTAAATTCCACGAGTTCGTGGAGGGGAAAATGCTGGGACCTCGATAAGCAACAGCTCTAAACGAGGCATACCACATACAGCCAGCTATGAGAGTGAGCACAGACCTTGTGGTCAGAAATTATATTTTCGACAAGCGGTTCAAAATCGAAATAGACTCAATAAATGGTCTGTCACAAACTGATGTCATCCACATTTACACGGTCGGATCAAAAAGAACATCAGGAGCTGGCGCTGGTGTTTATATACCCGAGCTCGACATACAAATACAGATACTACTAGGTAATCTCACCACCATATCCAAGCTGAACTGTGTGGCTTAACGATGGGTGCTGGAAAAGTGACGGAGAAGCAAATCACAAACAAAGATATACTGTTCGTCACGGACAGCAACAGCAGTTGTACACAAATATCTGCTGAAAACAGACCATCGCCTGGAAAAAAGGGCACAACGGAGACCTTGGTAATGAAAGAGCAGACACTCTTGACAAGAGAGTGTCTCGTAAAAAAACCAATTGGTCCAGAACCAATATTACCACTCACCATGGCCACTGTTCGCGAACAAATTAAAAAAAACTGCAATTCGAGAATGGAGCACCAGGTGGAAAATGGCAGAAGGACTTCGCCACTCCAAAGCAACACTAACAGGTCCTGGTAAATGCAAAACTAGATATTTTCGAAAACTATCAGGGAAAATTTTGAAAATAATGACAGAAATACTTACCGGTCATTGCAGACTAAATGGCCATCTGCACAAGATAGGTGTCGTTGACGACTCCTTATGCAGAGAATGCTTAGAGGACGACGAGATGGCAGGAAACATTCTGTGCGACTGCCTCTCTGTCGCCAGACAAAGACATACTCACCTGAAGATACTATGGCCGACATAAAGGGATGCGATCTAAGCCGCATACTAAGCTACATAAACACCGTAGGAATGCTGGATTTGTAAAACCTTTCTGGGGGTACAATGGGCACGCCCAAGTGGCCTAAGTGCGCTAGTGGCTGGCATATTTATGTCTCACCACCCCCTTCGTTATCTGTATCCATATCCGTGTTAATGAATTTTGGCTGCAGGGTGTGTTTCCTTCTTGCCTAAAATCTGCAACAGTGGTCCCCTTATTCAAGGGTGGTGACTCAGAAGAGCCATCTAACGTTCGCCCAATTTCTGTACTACCTACTTTGTCCAAAGTGATTGAAAAGCTGGTAAAAAAAGGATCTGGAATTATCTACAATCATTTAACCTTTTAACTGCTAAACAGTTTGGTTTCCATGAAGCCAAGGGTACTCATGATGCTATCTACAGTTTTCTTGGGGATGTCTATCTGGGGTTGAATCAGTTAGGCGTTCTGGCGGCGACGCTATGTGACCTGTCCAAGGCGTTCGATTGCGTTGATCACGAAATACTGCTGTTGAAGCTTGAGAGATATGGCTTACGAGGCCTGGCTCTCTTGATTTGGATCTTATCTTGGGTGTCGATATCAGTCTGTGATTTGCTCAGGAGTGAGGTCCTCATCATTAAGGGTTAATTGTGGTGTTCCACAGGGCTCTTTTTTGAGGATTTATTTTGTTCTTGCTATATATTAATGACCTTGCTCAATTGCACATCTCTGGACAGTTCACTCTTTTTGCTGATGATACTTCAATTTTATGGCGGAACATAGAGATTGAGCGGCTAAAGCAAGCCATGATTGATGTTCTGACCATCATTAGGGAGTGGTTTGATTACAATCGTCTGTGTTTGAATCTGAGCAAGACACACATAGTAGGACTTAAATGTGATCTAACAGGTTTATTTTTTGATGGGGAAGGCCTCCTTCCAGGTATACCTGCAACTAGGTTCCTGGGAGTCATGATTGATGGCGATTTGAACTTTGAGGACCATATACTGGCCTTAACCAGGAAACTGTCATTGCTAGCAAGGACCGTCTATTTTTCTTTGTTTTAGTCACATCTCCCGTTTGGTATACCATTCAGGGGTGTGGCTAATTGGGGCCTTTTGAACGTCCTCTTCGTTCTTCAGAAAAAAGCAGTGAGATCTATTGTAAATGTGCCTCAAGGACAGTCCTGTGGATCACATTTCGTGGCTCAGAAGATCTTGACTCTTTGTCCTTTTTTAGACATCTTCCCTTATATTTAAACATCGCACCAGGCTGTAGGGTCCTACATTGCAGCACGTGACTTGCCAAACTCATTTACCCTTACCAATTCCAAGAAGTACTTTGAGTGAAAAAGTCACAGATATATAAAGGTGGCAAAGTTCATCGTCTGCCAGGTAGTTTAAGAGTGGTTAATTCATTGAAAAGTTTTCACAGATTACTTAAAACAATACTTTTAACTAAATCATAGTATAGTATGGAGGAGTTCCGCGGGGATCTTGAGGATGTATAATTTTTAATTTTTTTTGTTGTATTTTTTTATTTTATAATATTTTATTTTTTTATATATTCTACTATGTGTTTTGCAGTGTATTTACTCGCTTTATCTCTTATTTTGTTCTTTTTAATCGGTTTTCGACAACTTATGTCTTTGGGTACACATGCCTTGTTCACAAAAAGCATATTTTTGAAACAATAAAGTACTTTTTGAATTTGAATTTGAATTGGACCAATGAGTCTTTTATAGCTAGGGCTGCGACTGGGGTTTATAAGTAGCATAGCGAGGTGTTTTTTGAAAGGGAAGTCAGTCAGCTGTGACACTATGGGACCGGACCATGGCATTGAAATATATCAACTATTCTCCCCATGGTGTCTGGGGTATAATTTTGGATACATGGAAGAACTTGGTTAGCTATCGGCGCTTAAACTATTGCGCAGTGAGGGATGGTATCCCTCAGGGTCCTATCTTCGGTCTGATTGTTTATTATTTATGTGGACGATTTCTTTATATATCTGAATTCAACTGAGCACTCACTTTATAGTAAGAATCATCAGTTTATGTGTTGCCCTAAGAATCTCATTTAGTAGTTAAGGTCAATATTGCCGTGGTAATGGTTAGTGCATGGTTCATTCAAATTCCTTAAAATTTAAGGAGTAATCATTAACATTATGCTAATGCTAGATGTTTTCCTGGATAGTTCTCTAACCTGGCCTAATTGCATTTGCTGACTGTGCCATTTCAATATTTCAAGACAGTTGAGAAATAGGTTCCGCAGAGTATACAGTTGTGCTTTGATTTCTAACTAAACGTTCATATCTTGGTATTTCACATTCCATAATATATTCATACAGTTCTTTAATTGAATTGTCATCCACATATGTTCTTCTCTTTTAAATTTTTATTCATATTTATATCAAATTGTGTATTTGTTCTTAATCTGCTTAACTTTCCAGACTGTCAAAATAACTTTTTTTTTTGGTTACCATCATCGAGAAAAAACGGTTTAAACTTACCCTTTTTAAAATTGCATCTTGTCTTACTATTAAATAAACTGTTAAATATATATTTAGTTGGAAATGCATTGAGAAATAATACTTATCTTCAGACAGAAGAGGTACATTTTCCCGACTTACTTGGGAAAATTTCCATGTGCGCTTATCACTATATTAAATTGATTATAATCAATAATATCCAAAAAGTTTTTAAAAGTTTTTATGCCATTAATACATGCTAATGAATTATTAGTATACTTCTAGTATATTATAATCTACGAAAATACAGTTTTCATAAAAAAAGTATGGTTCACAACATTCATAAAATGCTTTCTCGTACTTATCTAAATTATTTTATACTTCACTTCGCGTATTATGCGCTCATAATTCCAATGATACGAGATAAAACATAATCTTTACGCCCGGGGTGCTTATGCTTAAATTGCAGACGCGATAGGACCTCGCATTGGGCGACTGTAATTCTTCTCTTGTGTGTGCGGCAACGTTGTCGGTCTCGCTCTCAGATTGACTATCAAAATTTCGCAAATTTTCCGATTTCTTTAAAAGAAGTTAAATCCCAAAAAGGTAGTGTGGCATAGTTATTGTTTAGTGAACAATCCTGAATAAAATTTGTGCCTATTGTGCTTTGTTTCTGCTGGTTTTCGAGACTAGCTTTTTCTTGCATTCCTGATTTGTTTACCTTTGGCGACGGCTTGTGTATTCGATCCACCTGCGCTGTTGCCACGTTGAGCCAACTATTTATCCTTAAACATGATCTGCTTAAAGTGTGACAGTAACCTTGGCGATCAAAGGGATGCAATAGCATGCGATTCTTGTGAGCGCAAAATGCATCGCTCATGCTCAGATCTTACTGCTTCGGAGTTTCGAGTGATGGACCTACGAAATAACCGTCAACTAAAATTATTTTGTCAGGACTGTCTTGAAGGGCTCGCCGCCGTACCAAAAATGCGAAAACATTTGAGCGACTTGCAGGCCCAATTCGAAGGCTTCAGAACTAGATTGGACTCGCTAGAGAGGTCTCCCACTGTTGTTCCCGTAGAGGCTCATTCTCCTAAACCCATAAATGAGTTTGTTTTCCGAGAGATGAGCGATAGACAGGAGCGAGCTCGTACTATTATGATTTTTAATATCAAAAAGTCAAACAACGATAAACAGCTAGTCTCTGATTTGCTAGGTGAGATCAGTACGAATCAAATTCAAATCAAGCAAGTGTCGCGAGTGGGAAAACCGAACAGAAATGGTCATCAGGCTCTTAAAGTTGAACTATCTAATTCTGACGAAGTTAAACATGTACTCAGGTGCAAATCAAAACTTGACAAGTCTCGTTCGATTTTCATTAATGCTGACCTTACTCCCGACCAAAGGGAGCATTTGAATTCATTGAGAACCCAACTGAGAGATCGAACCGCAAGTGGAGAAGCTGACTTGACCATTTCTTACGTCCGTGGAGTTCCTCAAATCATAAAAAAAACTGATATCGTCCCAAACCCATCACCCTCAATCGTTTAATGAGTTATCCGTTTACTATCAGAACGTGCGGAACTTGGTTTAGGTGGCTACCATACATATCGTAAGGACAGGTGTCCCGTCACTACTGGTTTTGGCAGGGGAGGAGGTGTACTCATTGCTGTGGACAAAGGAATTGACAGTAGCATTATTGGTCTGGATGTTGATTGTGAGGCGGTGTCTGTCTTCCTGAACCTAGGTAAACGCCAAATTGTATTAAGTGCATCGTATCTTCCACCCAACTCCAACGTCGCTACTTATACAACATTTTGTTTATACATGGAAGTACTTTGTGAACTCTACCCAAATGCCGAACTTTGTATTATTGGGGACTCTAATCTACCCCATGCTAGTTGGACTGATGAAAACCTTAGCTCGTGCTGTGCCCCCTCACCCAACGCGCCGAAAAGTGAAAAAGACTCATTAGAACTATTAGCCAACCTGTGTTCTTATCACAACCTTTTCCAAGTGAACAGTATCCCAAACTTCAGGAACGTAATTCTCGATCTAGTACTCGCGAATGTCGAGGGCACTACTGTCTCTAGGGCCGAAGACATTCTGATTCCGGAGGACCCACACCACCCGTCGTTGGAAATCCTGATTCCCAGGAGGAGCGGAGGACCCCCATTGCTTGGTTTCCAGGAAGGTGGATGTTATTATGATTTTAAAAATGCAGATTTTGCATCCATAAATGATTACCTAAATTGCGTCCTTTGGGACGAAATCTTAAAAGATCAACCATTAGATACTATAATTAGCATTTTTTATGACATTCTTTACACAGCCATAGACTTGTTTGTACCACAAAAAAATCTACCAACTTTTAAATTTCCTCGCTGGTTCTCTCGTGAATTACGACACCTTGTCTCATTGAAAAAGACAGCTCACAAAAAATACAAAATTTCCAACACTCCTGATGATTATGATTCATTTTCCTTATTAAGAGCTCAGTGTAAAACACTTGCCCGATCATGTCGTGCGGATTTTGTGCATGATACTGAATTATTCCTACTCGATAACATCAAAGGTTTTTGGAACTTCATTAACGCCAAGAAACAATATCCTGGACTACCGAGAGAAATGCACTTAAACGAATTATCATCTAGCCTGACGTGATATGGCAAATCTATTTGCTTCCTATTTTTCGAGTGTATTCTCAAACAAATCTAATCCTAATTTTGTTGCTAATCAAGATTATTTAAATATTAAAAACCTTAACCACTATCAAATTCCTATATCAGACATATTCAATAAGCTTTCCAGTCTCGACATCAACAAGGGCCCTGGACCTGATGCAGTGCCTCCAAGGCTTCTTAGGTTTTGTTGTTTCATACTCGCAAGGCCATTGTATTTCATTTTTAATAAATTTCTCGAAATAGGTGTGTTTCCAAATCATTGGAAGCTGAGTTATGTCATACCAATTTATAAATCTGGGGACATATTGAATATAAAAAATTATCGGCCTATATCTATACTGAGTAGTATTCCAAAGCTTTTCGAATGCCGTATTACGAACTACCTAACGTCCGAATTGGGTGGAATGATTTTGGATGAACAATATGGCTTCCGGGAGAGGAGATCTACGGACCTTAATAATATCTTATGTTGATTTTCTTTCGGGCGCTTTGGAGGGCGGGTATGAGGTGGACGCGGTGTACACTGATTTTTCCAAGGCGTTTGACAGGGTCAACCACGAAATCCTCATAGCAAAGCTTGCATCTGTTGGCCTGAGTGGATGCCTCTTGGCCTGGCTTTCATCCTACCTCCGTGATAGATCTTTCTGTGTTCGCGCGGAAAATTTCATTTCCAGGGAGATGGCTGTCCCTTCTGTGCCACAGGGGTCTCATTTAGGACCCCTGCTTTTTAATGTTTTCATTAATGATATAACCAAGAATTTCTCATTTGTATCCAGTCTTTTGTTTGCCGACGACCTAAAAATCTTTATGAAGATATCATCATTCGTCGAAGCTATGCACATGCAGAACCAGCTTGACCTGCTTGGTCAATGATGTGCAATTAACTGCATGTACTTAAATATACAGAAATGTTACGTTATGAGATTTTATCGCTCCAAAAGCCCTACTATATTTAATTACAGCATTCTTGGCGAAGACCTTTCAGTAGTTGACACAGTCCGCGACTTAGGCGTCACCCTTGATACTAGTTTGTCATTTGTTCCCCACATTAACATTATCTGTAATAAATCACTTCGGATGTTGGGTTTTTATTAAGCGAACTACCTACGAATTTGTTAATGTCAATGCCCTAAAAAACCTTTATTGTTCCTTGGTTAGGCCTCACTTGGAATATTGTTCTTCCGTCTGGACACTCTACTATGCTGTTCATATAAACAAAATCGAACAAATCCAGAGGAAATTCCTTCGATATGTAGCATACAAACAGCACATACCCACTGATAATATTATCTATTCAAATCTGGAAAAAACGCTTAGTATAAACACCCTATCCTTGCGTCGGAGACATCACGACCTTAAGATTTTATTTAACCTTATTAATTATAGAGCCTACGATCCCCATTTGCTTATGAACATTCCCTTTCATATTCCGCTCCGTTGCACTCGAAACACGAATACCTTTGCCCAACCGTATCACGGAACTAATTATCTACGAATCGCTAATTCGGTTGATATTGACTTTTTCGGCATTTCTTACAACAAGTTTCTTGCTGACTTAAGGATATCTGTAATATGACTTGCACTTTTTCTATATTCCTCTAAACTGTATACTTTCACAATATCGAATTGTATTGATTAAAACACTTGCTCTGTTCAGGTTAATTTTGAATTGTTAATATTTCATTATTTCTTTTTTTAATATTTGCTTTTGTTCTTTTATTTTATTTTGTACTAGTATTAATTCTACTTACTTATTTGTTTAATTTTATTATTGTTTTATTTTTATATTATTAATTTTACTACCACACTTGTAACCTAATATTGGGCTAGTCCCGTTGATGGATGAATAAATAAATATAAATGTAGTTGCTTTTCATGTGTTGGGTTAATTTGGTTAGTTGCGCCCCTGGAGCGAGCGAAGTCAGCGGAGGGTCAGGCATGAAGTGTTCAAATATTTGAGCACTAATCGTAACCGGGGGTATTATATCTAAGATTTATGTTACAGTCGCCCTATAACGAGGTCCTATCGCGTCTGCAGTTTACGTATATGCGCCCGGGGCGTTATGGATTTTTAATGCCCGGTCTCATATCATTTCCTTATAAACGTCAAACCGGTCAAATCATAAATACGCCAAATTGCCATGGATCCGCATACGCATTGTTAACAAGATAAAATGAAAACTAAAAATATCTCCGAGTTTTTACCTTTTGTTTTGGGTGAAGTGAAATATAAAATCTTGTCTCACCACTGGCGATACTCGGTGATTACGTCCATCGAGCGACATCCATCCCTCGGGCTGGATTGTCGCTCTCCGGGCGTAATTGTCTTATTAACGCCCTTGGTACATAAATAGCTATTTTGTCATACGCTCCCAAAAATAGCTATTTTACGGATTCATTTGAGTCCGTAAAATGCTTCTTTTTAGGCCTAGTCCCTAAAAGTCGTCATGGCAACCTTTACGGACTATTCCAAAATTCCTGAATATGTCTAAATGTCAAATTTCGAATGGCATGACAAAATTGTCAAATAGTTGCTACGATATCAAATTCTAAGCTAACTTTGTCGTACATTATGATTTCAAAAATTATGGTAAATTTGCAAATTAAAGGCGTTCTGAAGAATTGCAAAAAGCGTATAAATAAAAATTAAATTTTGGGAGCGTATGACAAAAAATAGTGTTTGTCACACGTACCTAAATGAAGTTTTTCAGGACTCATCTGCTATTCCGGACTCGGCTATCGCCTCGTCCGGAAACAGCAATGATTCGTCCTGAAAAACTCCATTTTAGGTTCTTGTAACAAAAATAACTATATTGACGTACTGTACATAATTTTACTGATGTGAGCTACAATTGTATATAATTTGCCATCACTTTCTAAACATTACTTTTTTCTAATTTTGAGTTTCTCATTCCTACTCACACACTTAATCCAAAATTAATAATTGAGCCTAAATTTTAAAGAATCGGTTGGGATAAAATGGTTTTCAATCTTTGCAGTAATGTCAAAAACATTTATTTATTTTTTGGCTGTTTTTATTGTAAGATGTTTGATTTCCCTTAAGGGGTGAGTAAATTATGACCAGTGGCCATTCATAATTATGCACCTGATGTATTTTATTTTTTTCTTAAGAATTACATGATCCTCGTGCTTCGAGCTATACCAACAACATTCGATTCGCCCCGCAGTTGCTTACGATGAACTCTCTGAACAAAATGTTGCATGAAAAGCCAACAAAAGCTCAAAGAGAGGCAATGACGAAGATTAGCAAAAATATTGAGGTTTCTAGGTTTAGGTTGAGGCTGCTAAATCAAGAGAGAGACAAAAAGAATGCAAATTTGAGAATATTGAGACGACAACAGGCTAAGTTGGAGGAGGAGAATGATGAAAAGAGTAAGTTTACTTAATTGTAATAAGAAATACGTAACATTGATAAACGATTATTAAAAACAAAGATTTTTGTGAATATTCTGCTTCATATAGGAGTTTTTCAGTGAATATTTTGGATGCAAAATTCTGATTTTCGCGCTGTATATGTGAGATATATATGTGAGATCTATGCACAGAATTCATTGTCGACTTTGGAAGCTCAGCCACTCTTTACTTAATCCATTTTTATGCGAAACAATAGCGATAACAAAATATATTCTACTTTTTTTGTGTGCATCTGATACTTTTTGTGTACCTGGTAAATATACAAAATAGCGCAATCAGGAAGGTCTGTACTGGTAAGTTTGATGCACTGTGTGCTAATTTAAACAAGAAATTTGGCGACATTGAGCTTGTATAATTTAATACTATAATTGCATTCAGATAGAATTTCGTAGTATTTATATTCAGGTTTAAATTCAAAATATGCTTTATTGTTTAAGTCATAATTATGTCTTGTTAAAAAAGCTGTTAGTATAAAAGCAACATTAAAATAGTAATAAAACAAGTTCTAAGTAAATTACTCAAACGAAAAAATTATACAAAATAAAAAAGAAAAGAACTCGAAGGTCACATAAAGGAATTGGAATTTCACCTAAACAGACAGGAACGTACAAAAATAAATATAGACACTAAATTTGTCATTAACGTTAAAGCGATTTTACAAACAAAACAATACAAATATATTTGACAAATCACACTGCCTTCTCATAAAACTCTCCCAAGGTGTAATATGTTTTTTCAGTCAGCATCTTTTTACTGCCTTTCTAAAGGACTTCACAGTACAACAGCTTTTAAATTGGTGAGGAATAAAGTTATACATCTTCATACTGTCATAAATAATAGAGCTCTTTGTCAAAGCCGACGTTGGAATTGGCAGTTTTAAGCTCTGCTTGACGAGTAGCATTTTCATGTATTAAGAGCCCGTTGCTATGCTTGTAGACCGGCGACACCGACTCTAATACAAACAAGGAAGGCAACGTTAAGATCCTCTTAGACCTAAGCAAAGGTCGACAAGACTCTCGAGGGCCAACACCGCAAACATAAGTCACCACTCTTTTTTGGAGAATGAGTGTATCACAGTTTGTTTAGAATGTCCCCAATAAGAAAAGCCATAGCGAAAGTGTGACTCCACCAGCGCATGATAAACTGTCATTGCTGCTTCGAAGTCAATTTCGCGGGCAACCACTCTCACAGCATAATACTCAGATGTATTTATATTGATCGACAAAATATGGTTTTGAAATTTTAACCCTTCATCAATGATCAGGCCACGAAACCTGGTCTCCCTCTGCCTAATGACAAGAGAGTCCCCAAGATAGCAGTGCGAAATATCACAACGAAAAAGGCAATACTGGTTTTTTGTACAGGGTTATCCAACGAGGACTAGACAAGGTGATTTTTTTACTTTTCCTGCACTTTTATAAAAAAAAACCTGAAATAGCCATTTTATGGAATTTTCTCCTACGAATTCGGATATGTTCAGCAAAAAACAATTGAACATCAAATAAAAGTGCTAGGGGTCACTTTGATATTTTTTTAAATGGAACACCCTGTATATACTGCATTTTTGGACTCTCTAGAAAAATCTAAACACATTTTGTGTATAATATCCTATCCTGTACCTTAGTTTACCAAATATTGACAGTTGAAAGTCGGGCATTTTGACACTTTGACAGGCTCTAAAATCTAAGCCGCACGAGATCAAAGAAAACGGTTTGCACATTCCTATCTTGGGTTTCCATAAGCTATCGAATGATAGTAACTTTGAATTTAACCGGAGGTTTAAAAGTTCCGATTAATTTTATCCGCAGGCTAAATTCGAAGATACTGTCATTCGATAGTTTATGAAAACTTAAGATAGGAATGTGCATTGTGCACTGTGCACTAACCCAAACTGTCCTCAAACACTTGGTGGAAATACAGACATATATCAGAAACCACCATAAACCTCATGGAATTCTTAAACCTAAAGGGGGTTTAATGCCTCAAATTCCTAATGATACCCGTTGGAATTCGCAGTTGGCCTGTGTAAGTACCTTTAATGCTAACTACATAATATACCGAGAAATTTCAAAAGAACATCCAGAGTCTCTTGACCAGCATATTATAAGAAAAATCGACGACATTAATTTATACAAAAATGCACTTGACTTAGAGCAACAACTACTGGCAGTTGGTTACTGCCTTAGATAAATTCCAGAGTGACCAAATCACTCTCGCCGATGCCGTCAACATCTGGCTAGATTTATTAAACAAACCATGTCTAAGCCCCTATATTGAAGACATTAAAAAAAAATTGAGGAGACAATACAACCCTTCCATTTTCTATGTTTTTTAACTGATCCTAAATATATGGAAAAAAACCTAGAAAAAAAATACCAGGACGAGGCAGAGGCTTGACTACTTGAGAATCACGAAGATTTTTTTCCAAGGTTATCTATTTTTCCGAATTAAGGATGAAGATATATATCAATCACCACTTTTTAAGGAAAGTGTAATAAAAACATGCCTGCATTCAAAGGGTGGTCAATTGTAAAAACTAAGATTACTACTACAGCTCAAAATTCAGATCGTATTTTGGTGAACATGGCCGCGTTTTTTGCAAACCTACATTCATGCCCTGTGAGTTCTGCAGCTCTAGAAAGGATCTTCAGTTCTTACGGTTTGGTGTGGACTGATCTTCGAAGTAAGTTACTGCCCGATAAAGTAGAAAAGCTTGTAAAAATAATAAAAATGAGCCACTTTAAAAAAGAGAAAAAGTTGTTTTAGGTTTTTAATTATTATTTTTATTTTATTTTGTTCCTAATGAATAAGCCGTTTTGTATTTTATATTTTTATGTAATTTTTTTTTAAAACTTAGGAATAAGAATATAAAGACTGATCTCTCGGTACCTGTCTGTTTCCAAGTGAAATATATTTTATTTTGTTCCTAATGAAAAAGCCGTTTCGTATTTTATATTTTAATGTAAAATGTTCTTGAAACTTAGGAATAAGGATGTAAAGACTGATCTATCAGTACCTGTCTGTTTCCAAGTGAACTACATTATATTTTGTTATTAAATACTATATAAGAATTATCTGGATTTTGTCTCATTTTTTTATAAACACCTCAAATTCTTTGGGCTTTTGTATGGGTTTTTGTGTTGGATTTTTGTATAGGTCGTTGGGTGGGTTTTTGACACAAAAACCCTGTGGGTTTTTTAAATGGGTTTTTCGTTTTGCCGACCCTGTGTCAAAGTGTCAAAATACCCGACTTTCAACTGTCAATATTTGGTAGACAGCTAAAGATAGGTATAGGATATTATACACAAAATGTGTTTAGATTTTTCTAGAGAGTCCAAAAATGTAGTAATATACAGGGTGTTCCATTTAAAAAAATATCAAAGTGACCCCTAGCACTTTTATTTGGTATTCAATTGTTTTTTGCTGAACATATCCGAATTCGCGGGAGAAAATTACACAAGATGGCTATTTCAGTTTTTTTTTATAAAAGTACAGGGAAAGGCAAAAAATCGCCTTGTCTAGTCCTCGTTGGATAACCCTGTGCATTAAACACCAGTTGATTAGC
>MU182199.1:52085-76005 GCA_016904865.1 Pissodes strobi
GACTTTAGATAGATCACAAAACACTGCCGCGGCGCACTCCTCATTTATTTTAAAATATAAATGCTTCAAAAACTGATAAATAGCCTCAGTGGGGCTCCTACCAGTCTGAAATCCAAATTGACTCGCATGAAGTGACAAACAAATGATGCTACTAGACTCTTGGTTAATTTTGCTATAAATCTTTGAAAGAATAGACAAATGATACAGGTCTGTATTTGCCCGAATTATCGGTCTCACCACCCGTATACAAAGGAATAACTCTGGCTTAAGCAAGCCGAGAAAACACCCGAAGACCATGACAGGTTTCTTGGCCTAGATAGGTTATCCAGTACTGTCCAGTACTGTCTTCCAGAAATAATGACATATGAAGGTATCGCACGCTTTACCTCCATCCTCAAAATTTTTGTGTCGTTGCAACACTTGTTTGGTAGATCATCAAAAACACTTAAAAATTCAGCTTAGGATGTGCAAGCCTACTCTGCCTCAAGTTCCACTACTTCCTTTTTTAAGCTTTCATTTTAAACATTTCTGAAGTTCTTCACAAAAAGGCCTTGTTTATAAGCACACACTCGGCACATATTAATTTGATCACTGTCCACATTTTATTTACGATTGACGCAGTCTTCGGGTCTATTACTCACCATTTTTTGTAGGTTTTAAGCACTATGCATTCTGATTTTTTTTCTCAGAATACTTTAGCACATGCGGTTACTGGACCTATTTCCATATTTTAATCAATCGAAATTGAGCACTTTAATCTAATTTTGTATTATTTTTTGTTCTCATTTTCCATGATATAACCATTATGTTTTTTCTGTTTATAGATTCTAACTTAATGTCTCTTTACCACATATTGAGCAAAGAATCTGAGCATTGGAATGAGTATAAATACAGCTTGCCTAGGCGAAAGGAGTTCTTGCTGGTAGTTGGCGAGCAATTATATCTTAGACAGAGTGAACTTCTAAAGGAATTACTTTTTATTTATCCAATAGATAAAATGTGCAATGAAACTAAATATACCATGCTGGGGATTCATTTGCCTGATTCTGAACTTCTTTTAGGTAAGGAAATCAAATACTGGATCTTTTAGTCTTGAGTCTATAAGTTTAGTGTAATGTATGTACATGTATTTACAAATACTCTAGCACATAATAAATGGTACCTAATCTTATATTGGTACATCGACATAAATTATAATAATAAGATTAGATATCAATAAAATCGCTGAACTTAGCTCGAAAAGCATAGCATAGGGATTTGTACGATCGGACCGTTCGGAAAAAGACTGCATCTGTCTTGTATGCCTAATAGGAACAGTCTTAAGAAGCGCATTGCAGTCGATTAGATTGTTTTCAAGTTTGAGATCAAACAGAGTAAGGGGTTTTCCTTTCGACGCGGGTCACGATTTTTTAGACTACAGAATAGTAATCATGTTCGGTTGGGTAAGTCGTACGGAAAATGAAACTTAAAAAGAAGATATTTTTTTTCAACTTGTTCTGGCTCCGTTCTGATCGGCTTATGCTGCAAGCATATGTTGTTGGTTGAGTAGTATTCTAGTACACTTCTCGCCAATCAGTAATTATATAAATCTATTATTGCAAATATATTATTGTCACACACCAGTCGAGATGGTCCAAATCGTTTTGAAATCAGTTAAGGTTAGAAGTTTCCAAGTCGTCAGTATACATCAGACAGTGGGAGTTTGGAACATAACATCTTTTATGAAGAGTAAGAAATTAATTGGCCCAATATGTGAATTTTAGAAAACGCCAAATTCACTAGGCGTTGACCCACAAGCGGTGATACATTGAAGTCAGTCTGTAAGATAGTAAGATATAAACTTGAAATAGTTGCGAGATATTCCTTGTTCAACAGCAAAGCATGATACCGCTATCAAAGACCTCGAAAAGATCTGTGTAAATAACGTAGACTTGGTTTCCATTTTCAACTGATGAAGTCAGAAGTTCCTAGTATACAGCCAAGTTGGTAGCAATAGAGAGCTTTTTAAGAAACCGTGTCGCTTAAAAGAACATAATGTTTTTGTATCGTAGAAGGTGTCGCCTTTCGGAGTTTACTCTCTTGGCGCATAATGCAACGATATCCTTTATAGCTATAAGAACTTGCTAATCGCTCTCTGACGCTTGTATTTGAATCTTCTAAAAGTCAGTACCAAAAACTTCTAATTATTTACTTAAACCGCGAGCAAATATGTACTTTGTTTCCGTTTCTGAAAGTAGGCTTCTTGATCCCGGTGTTTATGGTACATAAATTTACTTCCATCAGTTTCAATTCGATCAAAGTCATCTGAGAAATTAGTGAACCCGATGGTAATAGTGGTCGCGCCCATGAATATCACAACATTGTAGTAGATTAAACTGCATCCGAACTGTTGCATTTTCGCGATGCACATAGTCAATTATGTGCAGCCCAAAATGTAGCCACCACGAGCAAGTCAAAAAATTTCCAAAAAAACGATTAGTGGTGGATGGTGGGCGTGATAAACTACACTGCTATTTCCAGAATGTGGGAGGAGTTCGTACTAAAATTAGGGACCTCAATCATAGTGTTAATTTGTGTTTATACGATGTTATAATTCTCGTTGAGACCTGGTTGGCCGGTGACTACAGTGACTCCGAATTGGGCTCTCAAGATTTTCAAGTGTTTCGATGCGATCGTGACCCTGCAAGTACGGGTAAGCTGAGAGGGGGTGGAGTGCTGATTGCTGTGCGTAGTGAATTGAGATCTGGACGAATTCGCTTAAGTCCATCAACTGTTGAACACGTTTTTGTGGAGGTGTCATGTGGTCATAGGAAGTATGTGTTCGGATCGGTATATGTGCCCCCACAATCGCATAGTGAACTGTACGAGGAACATTGCAGAGTTGTTTTGGAGGTGGCTGATGAATTCCCATTAAGTAACTATATAATTTGTGGTGACTTTAATCTACCGAACTGCCAGTGGTCTCGTTCGGGCGAGGGCCTGGGTGTCGAGTGCCCTTTTCCTCGCCGGCCAACACTGTTTGTTTGGGCTATAGTTATTTGAATCTTTTACAGCTTAACATGTATTCAAATTTGAATAATCAGTTTTTAGATCTGATATTTAGCAATAATGCAGATGTAAGGGTATCTTTGGCTGACGACTGCTTGTTGGGCACAACACAGCACCATTCTGCCTATGATATTTGTGTACCATGTCTTGCTGAGACTGATAACTTAAAATTTGAGTCTTTTTACTTTGATTTTAAAAACTGTAACTTTCCCGTGATAAATGACTACTTGCACAATGTCAATTGGGATGAATTATTATTTTTTGGAAAAAATATTAATGCAGTTGTTTTTTATAATATTTTATATGATGTGCTTAATCAGTTTGTACCAGTCAAGCGGTGCAAGTCAAGTAATTTTCCAGTTTGGTTTTCGGGGGAGCTTCGTGATTTGGTGGTAAAGAAAAAGATTGCTCATCGTCCTTATAAAGAAAGTGGTTCCGACCATAATTATAGAGTTTTTTCTACTCTGCGGGAAAGTTGTAAGGCCCTTCAGGCCACTTGCTATACGAACTATCTAGATAATATAGAACAAAAAATACATACTAATCCCAGGCTATTCTGGCGACATATTAAGAATGCACGCAGTACCGATGAGTACCCTAACTCAATGTTTTTAGGCGATCAATCGGCGGCGGGTGGTGAACGGATTGTGAATTTGTTGGCCAGGCATTTTTCAGCCACTTATACCAGTGAGAATGTTCGGGTTACTGATTTCGTACCGAATAAGACTGTAGATATCTCATCTGTGTTTATAACAGTGAGTGCTGTTTTTGATTGTATTAGCGATTTAGGAATGTCCAATTCTCCTGGTCCAGATGACCTGTCACAGGTTTTTATAAGAAGTTGCATTTACTCGTTATGTAAACCTTTGCATTTTATATTTAATTTATCACTTAAGGACGGTTATTTTCCTGATTATTGGAAAACAAGTTATTTGACTCCGGTTTTTAAGTCAGGTAACAGGCAAGATATCAGTAATTATCGAGGTATTGCAAAACCATCAGTCATAACTAAACTCTTCGTTCGATAGGCTTGTATCGGACCGGTTGATTTGGACGTGTAGAGAGCTTATTGTAGATAACCAGCACAGTTTTGCAGAGGGAAGATCAACCGTTACAAATCTGCTCATTTATGAGCAGTTCTTGTTGAAGGCCTTCGAGAGAGGGTTGTGTGTTGATAGTATTTACACCGACTTCTCGAAGGCTTTTGACAGGGTAAATCATAAACTATTGTTACATAAGTTGAGTGTTCTTGGCTTTGGTGATTCGGTGGTAGGATGGATACGCAGTTTTCTGTCTGGGCGAGGCCAATGCGTGCGCATAAATAACTATATTTCGAGTGAAATATGTGTTCTTTCGGGAGTCCCACAGGGATCTCATATCGGTCCTTTGTTATTTGATTTGTTTATAAATGATATTGGTAATTCTTTTATTCATTCCAACTGTTTACTGTTTGCCGATGATCTGAAGCTGTTCAAGTGCATTGGGTCTGAGTCTGATGCTCTCGACTTGCAGTGTGATCTTGATAGATTGTTTGTTTGGTCTCGTCATAATGGTCTTGACGTCAATGTTAAGAAATGTTTTTCTATCTCTTTTGGTCGATCTGACAACACACCTAAGAATAAATATTTTTTGAATGGTGCTGTTTTGGAGTCGGTTTCAGAGATCCGCGACTTGGGAGTGATTCTCGACAGTCAATTAACTTTTAAATCACATGTTAATAAAATTGTTCGGGAAGGGTTTAAAAAAACTGGGTTTTATCTCTAGATACGGAAGTGACCTTAGTGCTCAATCATTTAAGCTGTTGTATTGTTCATTGGTGCGTTCGGGTCTCGAATATGCATCTGTCGCTTGGTCACCTTATTATCAGTGTCAGATCGACTCTTTGGAGAGTGTTCACCGTAGGTTCTTGCGCAAGTTGGCTTTTAAGGCGCACATTAATATTTATTATGATACTAATTATTCAATTACTACAGTAATGCGAGACTTTAATATGGTTGAGTTGAGTCAGCGACGACAACGTGCTGATGTTCAGTTTATTTTTAAGCTTCTTAATGGCTCTGTCTGCGCTCCGCAGTTACTTCGTGAGATTAATTTCAATACTGTTCATAGAACTAGGAATAGTACTATTCCTAGTTCCGTTCCACAATACTAACTATGGCTTTTATAGCCCAATAACTCGCATGGTTCGCTGTCTCAACACCGTTGGGTTGGACCCCTTTGGGTTGGACCTATTAACATTTAGAAAGCGGTTGGATCGGCTACTTCCTATCAATTAGGTTGTGTTTTGTATCAATTTCTGTTCTGTATCTATTTCTGCATTTGTTACTATACTGATTTGGTTACTATAATGATTTTATATTTTGGCTGCTATTGTTGTCACTAATTTTATGATTGCTTTTATAATTGTATTAACTGTATTGTTATTGTAAAATGGATTTTCCGTTGAAAATAAATAAATAAGTAAATAAAATAAATAAATTATACTGCTGTACTCTCGTATTTCATTTTTAGGGTATTTTTATTTATATCTCGAAATGTAATTATTTTTAGATTACCAGGATCCAGGTGTTTCAGTAGTTTTAGGATACATTTGCCATATATTAATTATGTGCTCGATTTTCCTGCAAGTTCCTTTGAGGTATCCAATGAAACATTTTGGATCTAGGTCTGTGATTTACAATCAGGTGAATCCTGAGATGTCTGATAAAGAACGAGAGTAAGTATATGAAGTGATTATATTAATTTTAGATGTAATATTAGCGAGGAAAGATATTTTCATTGAATTTTACGAAAAAAGTGGTTTTTTCATTTTCTAAAAATGATGGCACAAATCTTAAAATGACTCAAGTTTTCGTGGAACTAACTATGCACGTTTTGTAGTTGGTTATATACAACCAATACTGCCAATGTGGGGATTTTAAACGAAACATAAAATTAATTTTAAATGGTGGCAATTAGAGAAAATTCAAATGATTTTCTTAGGAACCAAAAAATTAAATACTTCTTGCTTTTGCAGAGTTGTGTCAGTATTTTTTGGACATTTATAATGTATGAGCGACAATTTGAAAACTTACGATGGCTATATTTTCTACACCAAAGAATATATCAAAAAACCAAAAAATACAATTTCTAAAAATAAGGTATTGCCAACCATCCTCGCCCACCCCTGAAGCACTAACCTCATCCACTTAAAAATGTTAAATGGCACTACCCTAAAAAGCTTATGAAAAATGCTTTTTAGGGGTACCAAAATTAATGAGATTTAAGTACGAAATGTTAGCAAACTGTTTTAAAACTGGCTTTTGCAAAATTTGGCAGGAAAAATTAGAAAATAAAGGTAAATGATGAAAAAGAATCCCAAGCCTAAATTAAAACACTACTGTAGTGCTAAAACTCCATTTTTTTTAATAACGCATATATTTGTTTTTTGCTCTTATTTGAAACTATTTTATTAAGGGCTCAAAATAGTCATAAAAGAGTCATGTAAAGTACAAGCATTGATATAGGTGTGCGTTATTGTTTATCCGCAATTTTGTATTATTTCTAAGGGCTAAAGTTAAATTTAAATCTTGAATTTAGCATGGGTGAGAATAGTGATGGTAATATAAGTAGTTCACAAAAAAAAAAATTGAAAAAACAAGACAGTTTCCTCAGAAAACGAGAAATTTCTCGCTTGAATCGGATGAAATATCAAAATCGGACATAAATAAAATGATCGGTATTCGTGATAGCAATCGAACCCGCATAAAAGCATACGGCAAATTATCAGCGACAAATATAAAAAATAAACGAACGGAAATACCAGGAACGATCAATAATTTCGAGATGAAAGACAATGAAAATAAAAATACTGGGTCTGATGAATCTTTTGGGCATATTTTATACATGGAACCTGAGGAATTTTTTTTGCCAAGAAGTTCAATTGGTAAATCGCCACCAACCAGTAAAATGTCAATCAACAATAGGCTCGACATTGGAGAGACTGAACAAAAATTAACAAATAAAAGGCCGGATCAGATTTTTTTTTGCGCCAGATGATCAATCATACAATCAATCAATCAAAATTTATTCATGGTATGTCACATAAAGTAACTTACATAAGTCATAAGAGAAAATTACATTTTTTTTTTATACTAAAACTAGGGTAAAAAACACCAATAAACATTAACAACACTTATAGGTCCTAGCATTAAAATAAATCTAAAATTAAGATGACATAAAATTTTCTAAAAAATACAACACATATTAGGACAAAATTACATTTTAAAAAGTATGTTGCATAAATTCTTTCAGGGAATAGAAACTAATTCTGATTAAGATTTGTTTAATTTTTTTCTTAAATGTTAAAATTGGTAAAGCTTTAATTTCCACTGGTAATTTATTAAAAAGCTTAATTGCCCAGTAGCCTGGGCCGTCCTGACACCTCCCAAGACGCCAATAAAGGGGCACCAAGGCATCCCTGCCCCTGGTTTCGTATTCATGCACACTCCGATGAGATGAATAAGCATCCTGATTCCTTCTGACGTAAAGCAGATTCTCCAAGATATATGCAGATGGGACAATGAGGATACCTAAGCTCCTAAAAGCCTCCCTGCAGTCCTCTCTAAATCCAAGACCACTTAGCACCCTTACAACCTTTCTCTGCAGGCCAAAGATTCTATATGTGTCAGACGCATAACCCCAAACTATAATGCCATAAGAAAAGTGTGCATGGAAAGTTGCAAAATATGCAGTTAATAACACATGTTGTGATACTTTGGTAGCCAGGCTCCTGAGAAGAAACAGTTCACTGGCCAAGCGAGATGCCAATACATTTATATGCATGTTCCATAACAGCCTTGGGTCAACGGAAACTCCAAGAAATTTGACACTGTTTGTGTTGGAATTGACATCACCGAGGTCCCTCATCGAAAAGACCATCCTAGATGTCTTTTCAGTATTGAGGAGCAATTTATTGGAATTAAACCAGCTCTGGGCCACCTCCTGTGCAGCCACAGAACCCTCCAATGAAGCCCTCAACTCATTTGCCGATACAGACACTGTTGTGTCGTCAGCAAAGATAGTGTACTTTGAGTTTACACTGATGTTTGGTAAGTCATTTATGTAGATCAGAAAAAGTATGGGACCCAAGATTGACCCTTGGGGTACTCCAAATTGTTACACTTCCCTTTGCTGACGTCACATCACTATAGCGCACACATTGTTGCCTGCTGTTAAGGTATGGCCGAAGAAGGGCAATGCTGGTCTGACAAAATCTGTAGTATTTGAGCTTCTCTAGGAGACTTCCATGGTCTACACAGTCAAAGGCCTTACTTAGGTCACAAAAAGTACTGTGTTATACTGCTCTTTCTGAAAACTATCCAAGATACCCTGAACGAGGTGAAGAATACCTAGAGAGGTGTTTTTATTTTGCCTGAAACCAAACTGGGAACTGCTATAAAGGCCATTATTTTCAAAAAATTCTACAATTTGTATTGACATGCATTTTTTCATGGTTTTTGACACAATGGGAAGAAGAGATATAGGACGGTAGCTGCCAGGGCTGTCTTAGTCACCCTTTTTAAAGATTGGCACCACAACTGCAATCTTATAAACATCTGGGAAAATGCCGTCTCTAAGACATTCATTTATGAGTAAAGTTAAGGGCACAATAATCTAATTTTTAACACATTTTATTACTTTGACATTGATTCCAAAAATATCACAGCTGTTTTTATTTTTTAAACTGTCAATAATATCACGGATCTGAATAAAAGTAACTTCCTTAAATGAAAAACTCTGGTATATTAAGATTGGCCAGATTATTTAAAGGATTTAAATTTGATGGCGGTATTTTGTCTATGAGATTCCGTGCTATATTCAAAAAATAATTATTGAAATCATTAGGATCGAGATTACTGGTTTCATTTATTTTGTTTTTATTTCTATTTATGATATTCCACATTTGTTTGCTTGAGTTTTTTGAGGATTTTATTAAGTTGTCATTTGCCAAGATTTTTGCATTACATATTTCTGCCCTATACAATTTTTGAAATTCCCTATAGTCCTTTTTGTTTTGTGGAGTATTGTATTGCTCACAAATTTCACCCAACAGTCTCAGAGGCTCTCTCATTCCTCTCAACCTATTTGAGAACCAGCTAATATTATTCGGCTGGTCTGATCTAACATTATACTGCATCTCTGGAAAAGTATCCAGAAATGCCTCTTTTAATATAGGCATGAACCTAGCAAATTTACATTCAATAGATAAGTTATTATCTTTGACAAAGCCCCAAGAAGTGTTCAATATTATATTGTGAAAATCAAAAAGTCCCTTTTGCGTGATAGGCCTAAAAAGTTTTTTTGCAGGAGAAACCCGCTGTACGCCAAAAGGAACCAGTAATTGCAAAATCTGCCCCCTATGATCAGATATATTGAGATCAGTAACTTCTGAATATAAGACTTCGGTCATAGTATCAACAAAAATGTTATCCAGACATACATCTTGCCTTGTTGGCTTGAAAATTGTTCGATGTAAACCGAAACTACTAAGAGTGTTTTCAAGAAGCGTGACATTTACCTGACTCTCATCGAAGTGCACATTGAAATCGCCAGCTATTACTATATTTTTGTTTTGGTCGAGAGACGCCACCACCCCTTCCAATCCATCCAAAAAGGTGTCATAACTCCCAAACGGTGACCTATATAAAACTACAATAAAAAGGTTAAAATCTGTGAAATACACACAACATGACTCCACAGTTTTTTCAATGTTACAATTTAAAACAATATTCTTAAAATTATTTCCTATCCTTACTAACCAGTAACATTGAGCCGCCACCAGAATGCAGAGATCTTGCAGAGAAGGCTCCAATCACAAATCCCTCTAGAAGAAATGTTTGCACTTCCTCTTGTGTCAGCCAGTGCTCTGTGATGCATATTAGATCAAATTCTTTTTTTACAATGAACGCCTCTAATTGAGGTATTTTATTCCTTATGGATTGGATGTTAATGTGTAAGATTTTCAGAGATTTTGTACTTTGGATTCTCTCTGAGATTATGTTTTTTGATGTCTCACCCTTACTGAGCTCTGGAATTTCAAAAAATTGTTAATAATTATCCCCCTCGGCGATATTTCAGCATTTAAAAATAGTTCCCGGTCATTATACTAGTTTAAAGGAGCTAAGATGCTTGTCTTTCCTGGTTTTCATCTTTGTACAACTACATCCTTTTAAGTTTCTAGTTGAAAGAAAACTGTCTATATCTGCTGCCGTTACTTCTGGGGCAAGACCGGACAGAAATAAAAATGACATTTTCGGTGCTGTTTTGATTGTTGACTCTGCATCACATGTTCCTCTTATTGGTTCTGGGCGAACATTTTTAGCGGGCTCAGTGGCGATAAGACGTGTCGCCCTTTTCCGAGACACTTTTTGCCAGCCATCTTCTTCCTCGTCTTCAGTGGCGGCCGGTATATATGTGCTGAGGAGCTGCAGCACACAGCAAAATCACAATTATTATATTATTATTTATCTGCACAGAAAGTAAAATATTGCCGCGCCGCTAATATCTTCGAGATAAACATACCCACTACATTGCCAATCCAGACCAAACGCATTACGGCTCAGTGTGCGATATGAATTTTAGCACAACGAGCCTTTTGGTAGTCGCGTCTCCGCTGATCCCGCTCGCGTGTTTTCAACGTTTAATTCAATCGCCGGTGGTGCTGCCCAATCTCAAGCACACGACTAGATTTGTTGCCGGTTACCGCGTTTGATTTTAGAGGCCGTTTTTATGTTGTCTTTAGTGCGCTATAGTTTAGCTTAGTTTAAGCATTTGTCGCAACTAGTTCTCCTGATATTATTTATATATATATTTTTTTAAGATATATATAATAACATTAATTTTAATTATGGCTATAACACCCATATTCACTTCAGCAGTACGTTGTTTTTCGACATTAAAGAGAATTTAAAACTTTTCTGCGAAACACAAGAGAGATTTAACGCTATGACAATGTTATCGGTTGAAAAAGAGCTGATTCATTCTACGTTTTAACACAAAAGTCATAGAGATATTTGTAAATGAAAAAAATAGACGTATTGATTTTGTATATAAAAAATTAATTTAAAATGTAGCTAACCACTTCAAAAGAATATGTTTAGTATGTTCTCTTCTTTCTCATGCTTTGAACTGAAAATTATTCGATATAATTTAAAGTTCCACTTAGTAATGCAGCACCTAGCAATAAATTATCACGAGCCGCCACTGCTCATCTTTCTTATTTGTTATTTCTAGGTCAGGCTCCGCGTCCGCATCAACGCCTTGTTTTGTTTGCTTTGGTTCCAGATGTTGATGGTTTTCTCTACCTTTTTGGCTTTTTGATTTCGATGGGGGCCACCTTGTTTTGTTTATATCGTCTGTCAAAGTTAGTAGAGCGGGGTCCGGACATCGATTTTTCAAAGGCGATGCTTCGACGGCAACACTCCCACTTCGACGTCTCGCTTTATGCGCCGAAACAGCTGCTCCCTTTTGACTTTGACCAGCTACAGTGGCGTATTTGCTGGCGGATGTATTTTCAGCATTTATTGCTGGGGATCAGCTTAGTGCTACTCGGAGTAACTCCAGTATCCGTGTTTTTAGCATCGGTTATTGGTACGTTCGACTGATTTGTAGGCACGACTACGGATCTCGGCGACGCCGCTGTTTGATTGTTTACCTTTTTTTCAAGGTTCTCCACTTTTTTAATTATGAATTTTTCCATTGCTTCCATGTTTCTGCAAATTTTCGAAAGAATATCTTGATCATTTCCGTTCTGGAACACGTCTATTTGACCTTTTAAGGTGGCAATTTTTGTATTTTTTTCTGACAAAAGTTTGTTTATCTCATCGTCGCGCGCTTCTTTGGCACACACTCCACAATGTATCAACGATTTACTGCCGCTGATTACTTGTAGACCAGTAATTCTTAAATCACAGGACTGGTGGTAGTATCCCGTACACTTTGAACACTTAACGCCTGTTTTTTCAACGTTTGACGTGCAATACTTACACTTTTTGTTCTCATCATTCGCGGATCTGTCATCACTCGGCGCCATCTTGTTTCGTGCCGGAATTAGAAAAAAAAAAGTAGTCAAAAAACAATGCGATGAGAAAGAGCAGAATATCATGGAAGAGTCAGATCGTCAAGTTTCTCCATTTTCTGAACAAACATCTGCACTAAATAATATGACAGATATAATATCACAGTCTTTACAGACATTGGAATAAAGACTCCTACAAGGAAAATGAATATAATATTAGGACATCTATCACAACAATACACAAATCAATGATCTTGTTAATCCATATACTTTAGAGAAAGACAAAATGATTCTGGAACATGCATTAGAAATGAGAGAAAAGAATATTAAGAAAAGCGACAACAAAAGCTTGGACACAGAAGTAAATCTGAATGACACGACAAACTTCCCAAGATCATGTGCTAGTACAGTTAGAACTCAAAACAAAATCTACACCAACCGATGTAGAAAAATTTCCGTGCCAGGAAACATGGAAAACACCAGATACTCGACGAAAACTTGAAACACTGATTCGAATTGACAAGGTTAGTGATTTTAATGAAACTATGAAGCAATTAAAGGATGTAATAGCCGTGAAACACATAACTGGAGGCTTTAAGAATATACGTCATCTCAAAAGCGGTGCAATAGTTGTGGAAAGCACTAGTGAAATACAACAAGTAAAACTTAAACAGGCTCTCAAAAACAGGGAAGATATAAAGATCAAGGAAACCCAAAGCACGGATCCGATGTTTATTATAACTGGTATTCGAACAGGATTCTCAGACGATGAGTTTGTCAGTGAACTTATTAGGCTAAACAGCGAAATAGAGAAGGAATTGGGATATGAGAATGTAGCTCACAAAATCCAGGTAATTTACAAAAGAACCTGTAGAAACCCTAATAAAGAAAATTGGATTCTACAAGCACCAGCTGAAATTTCCAAGTGGTTTCTTAAAAGAAAGACAGTCGTGTTTGATTTGGTTACAGTTTATGTTTAGGAACATATTAACTTGGTTATATGCTTCCAATGCTCTGGATTTGGACATGTGGCTAAACACTGCAAAGACAAGATCTATTGCTACAAGTGTGGACAAGGACATGTGGGAAAGGATTGCAAAGAACAACAGCTGAAATGTCCAAATTGCACCAAAATGCTATATAATGCTGAGTATTATCAACATTCAGCTAGAGACATAAACTGCCCAGTGTACAAAAGGAGATTAGAGCAATTCAGACGTCAAATTAATTACGAAAGCTCATTTTTATAATAGAGAGCCAGATAGATAACAAGAAATATCAAGGAACGAAAAGTGATGAGTATGGAGAAAAATTCAGCATAATACATCATAACCTTCAATCAATTGGAAACTCCGTAGATTTATTAGAGGATTTCTTAAGAGACAATGATGACTGCATGGGGGTTTGTATTACGGAACATTGGAAAACATCTACTCAGTTAGAGAACTATGGCATAGATGGTTATCAGCTGATAACAAGTTTTTGTAGAGAGTTGGAAAATAGACATGGTGCAAGGCCTATTTATGTAAAACCACAAATTCAGTGCAGAATAAGAAATGATTAAACAAACTAAGTGTAGAAGATATTTTTGAGTGTTGTGGATGTGAATTGAACATTAGGAACATGACTGTACTAGTAGTTTCAGTATACCGACCACCGAACACATACTTCAATATATTTTTAAATAAGATTGAACATATCTTATGGTCTGTCGATAAAAAAAACTTTGGTGTTGGCAGGAGATTTTAATTTAGATATTAACTCAAATGATAAAAATGTCTCTGATCTAATTTCTCTTATTAATTCATTTAATGTAATACACACAATAACAGAACCTACACGCATCACCAACACCAGTAGACGTTGTATAGGTAATATACTGACAAATTTTGAGGGGGATAAAAAAGCGCAAGTACTACACTCCCATATCTCAGATCAAACAGCACAAAAATTCACATTCTATAGTAAGTTTGGAAAAGAGAATATCTTTATTGAAAAAATAAATTTTAGTAAAACTAATAAGACAAAAATAAAAAATATGCTTTCAAGAACCAACTGGCAATCAGTCTATAATATAAAAAACAGTTAATAAATGATCAGTGGAATGAATACTTTGTGAATATATTTGCGGATAATTTCAATAAATGCTTTCCTATTCAGAAATTGTCTAAAAGAAATTTTAACAAATCTAAATATAGACTTGATGATCCTGAGATAAGGGAGTGTAAAAACCAGTTAGATAATCTATATGTACTAAAGTGTGGAAGTAACCACTATAAAAACCTGTACAAAGAAAAAAAGCAAGAGTATGATAAATTATTAATATTATCCAAAAAGAAATATTTTGCTAATAAAATAAAACTGTCCGATAATAAAACAAAAAGCACCTGGTCTGTAAACACAATAAAAGGGAAAATCGCACAGCCACAACAAATTAAAATCAAGGGAAATCTGAATACTGTTGCAAACGATTTTAATAACTTTTTTGTTAGCGCTGCTTCTGATCTACTGGGTGAAATGGAAAACATTCCATTCACTTCTAGTATGGAATACAACGACAACTCTCTTGAAATGAGTTTAACGGATTCTGAGAAGATTGTGAAAATTGTAAATAAACTTAAGAATAAGCATAGCAGTGGAAATGATGAAATATCATCTGATTTATTAAAATTTATAATATCAGAAATTGTTGAGCTACTTTGTTACATATTTAACAATGTTATTAAATATGGTATGTTTCCTAATAGTCTAAAAATGGCTCTTGTTATACCAGTTTTTAAAAAGGGGGATGAATCTGTAATAGACAATTATAGACCAATTAGCTTGCTTTCGACATTCTCTAAAGTTTTTGGAAGTATTATTTCTCAAAGATTGCTTAAATTTTTGTGTCATGCGAATTGTTAAATGATTCACAACATGGCTACATAAAGGGTAAATCTACACAGACTGCGATATTACAGTTTGTTGAATGTATCTTAAATTCCTTGAAGGAGGGAAAGATACCACTGGGTTGTTTCTAGATTTATCTAAGGCATATGATACGATAAACTATGACATATTATTTAAGAAATTAGATCTTTATGGAGTACGTCGTACAGCCCTGGAACTTATCAAGTCCTACCTCTCGGAAAGAAATCAGCAAGTGTTGATAAACCAAAATAATCAGAGATATCTATCTGAAGAAATTACTGTTTATAATTTATTTGAATAACATCACAGAATTACATAAGAGCTTTGAGGACTGGTGTGGTCTTACGCTGATGATGAAAACAGATTACTAACCGTCGCTGCAATTTACATACGGGAATGCACATTATTCTTCCGTAAAAGTAAACAGTTATTTAGAAACAGTTTTCCACAAAACAAATATCCATCAAGACTAATAAACTACAATAGCGGTAATCGAATTACCCCAGGCACAGACTAACGATGACGGAACAAGGATCATACTATAACCAGCTATAACTGCATTAAATTATTTAATCACTTACCATCAGACATCAAACAATGACCAATATTAATAAGATAAAAAGAAAAATACATAACCTGTTAGTTAATATAGAACCCTATACAGTGAAGGCATATTTTGAATGTGTCAAAACTTGTTATTAACTTATTATTAGTTGATGTATAATAGTAGATATCAGTCAATGTTTTATTTTTCTTCTTTGTATTGACGTTATTTCGTTTCATGTCGTAAGTAACATAATTTTCAAATCAAGATTATTTATTATTATTATTAAAAATAATTTCCATTTTGTTCTATATATAACTTTAGTCGATTTTCAAATACCTCTCTGACTTTCTGAAAAATCTCTCTTGGAATACTTTGACAAGCATCAATTATCGTCTGACGCAATTCTTCCTGTGAAGCGGGCATCATGGAATGTAAACTAAAATTAATGCGACTTTGATATTTATTTGACTTGATATCTTATTAGTAAGTAGGACTATTTCATTGGATATGTATTATTTTAGGTTTCCTCTCTATACCAAAGGGAAAGACCGAGGTCATTTTAGTTACGCAGTATTTCTTCTAAATAAAAATATTAGCCAATTAAGGTGGTACCAACATCATAAAATCACGATTGATTTGAAAGAAACCTTGAAACATCTTAGAAGTCTTTTATTGGGGGACTTGTCGGAATATCGTCACGTTCTTGGGTAAGTCAACTTATTTGGTTATTGATAACTATAGGACAGTTTTTTGGCAAGCGAAACCATGTATTCATTAAGCCACCTCTAATAATACGTAATCTACCAATGTAAAGCCTGATATATCATCCAGAGATAGCTGTGCAAGTCAATTTTCAAAAGTTAACATTACTCTATAAATTAAGTTAGTTTAGTCTAGATTAAGGAAGTTTGCCCAAGTTTCTAATTGTAGCTTGTATTAGGTATAAAGTCAAATATCAAAAAAAAATTGATGACAGATGATAAAAAAGCATCGCCTCCTAAGGTGAACGAGGACAGGTGTCAGTTGCCATTCGTATCATCAAAGCGGTCTTGTATCCGATAATTCTCCAGCATTCTTTGGATCAAATAACAACTCTTCCGACCCATATCATTATTTTTGCAATCTTCCCCTCTGCTCAAAAACTGACTTGCCTGAAACCAACTGCAACGAAACTTTTGTTTCATTTAGTAGCCTCAGTGAACTTGGATAAGCAAGCATTTTGTCAGTTCGTATGGTGATTACGGAGGAAGTGTTACATGAGCATCTCTCTAATTTCTTAAGCGAAAATGTTGTATTGCCATAATGTGACCTACTGACCCATGTGTCAAGAGATTTTCACGTGATATTTGGTTGTCCGTGGTTGAAGCTCTAATATAATGGTAATGAACTGGTTTACAAATTATAAGGAAATGGTTGTACATTTTTCTGGTCATAAGTTTGGCATCAGATTAAGGGTGTTCCCCTTATGTTACAGTATTAACCCATTGCTATTCTTTGTTGGCTTCCAGTTTGAACCAAATGGTGGAGATATAAATCTTTATGGTTAAGTTCTGGAAATCCTTATAAACGAAATATAAAAGTGTCATCTCGAAAATAATCGTCAGACACCGATTGTATCAAGGAATATGACGAATTTATCTTGAAGGCCGGTGTACTAGCGATCAGATCGTCTGAGAGTTTTACAAATGTAGAGCAGAGCGTTAATTGAAGGTATAATTTAGAGCCTTGTCTCTGAGCGTTTGGAATAAATAGATATGAAGAAAGTGTTCTCACATTTACACTATTTTGATGAAGTTTATGAACTTTGCTTGACGGCTGAGATTCAGTATATAATACTTAGGATGTAAAATGGTTGGTATTCGTTTCATAACGAATGTTTCTCGTTTCTCTTATATTTCTCCTTTAATTCGAGTCTGACATACCTATCTTTGTTTAGCTGCTCCGTTTTGAATTCACAGACTCCTAAATGTTTTTAACAAATTAACACGACGCGTCCAATAGACGCAATTAAAATAAGATATGTTATTTTAAGAAAATCACTGTTTCATAATAATTCTAGGGCAGTTGAGGTTTTATAAAATTGCATAAAGAAACGGTAATGACGCACAGCGCTATCACCGTAAGCGCATAAAAACAGCTCTAAAAACATAAACGGGCTAAACCGCCATTCTGTCATTATCAATTAGTGACAGACATTTCTTACATCGCCTGTGTAAATACTATGTGTTAGTTATTTGTGATAATAAGGAAGGATCTTAAGAAAGGTATGTACTTTGCATTACAAGTTTTGTTTTATTAAAATGTTATCTCATTTTGTACGGTTGCAAAAATATTAAAATATTTTGTGTTCATAAACTTTGACGAAGCTTTTCGAAAATACATACATCTAAAACTATTCGTATGCACTCAGCAATATTTTGTACTTCTATTATTTAGTATATTACTCCTTGCGCAGTCCATTCATTTATTTTAATTTTCCTCTTGGATCATTAGTTTTCCATCTAGCTCATGAATTAAATGGCGAATGCGAAGTTCGTTATAATACAACGGGCATCAATATCAGACGGGATGGCCCCTAGCGGGTCTCGCACTTAGATCACCAATTGGGGCCCCCAGCCCGCACTAGAGGACCTCCAGGATGCCGGTCTGCCTTAATAAAGCCCGTATCTCCTTCAGACTATCACGTCACCCTGAATCTGTCTCGATCAGCGTCGCGCCAAAGATTTCTTGCCCACGCGAAGGCGGGTCATTCCGTAAGTATTCTCAGCAGGTGCCGTCTAAGCCTACATTGCTCTGTATAGAATCCTACCAGTTCCCTGCACTCTTGCTTGGTAGGCCCATCAACCACTTGGTGTGTCTCTTCGCGGACCCATGTATCATGAGCCTCGTCTGTCTCATCCTCGGAACCATCCGCCATACTTCTTCAGCCAGGCCTCCAAATTCTTTTTGCGAACACACTGGGCCATCCCCCACAAATATCAGGCCCTATGTATTTACGCGCGGAGCCTTCTCTGGCTAAGTCGGCCGCGGCCTCGTTTCCCGGGACACCCCAGTGTACCCAGACCAGCGTAACCTTTTTATGTTTTGCAAGTTCAATCAGCCAGCCCCTGCACTCCCTCACCAACAAGGAGCGCGTGCGGACCAACTTCAGCGCCATGAATGCGGCCTAGCTATCGGAGCAGAAGAAACTCCTCCAGCCACCGACATTGACCCTTAACGACTCTCAGACCTCCATCATGATCGCGAAAATTTCCGAGTAGAAAACCGTAGTGTGCTCACTCAGTGGAGTGGATAACCCCCGTCCCAGGGAGTCACAGTACGCACCACCTCCAGACAGTGTTCACATTTTGGACCATCTGTAAACCAGACTAGTCCATTCCAGGATACCAGCCTTCCCTTCATCCAGTTCTCCTCCGTAAGAAAAATGAAGTTTAGCCCCTCTTGGAAACCTATCCCAGGGACCATCACATCACCTGGCATGCCTAGAATTATTAGGTCCCCCAGTCATAGCCCCGCCATAGACAACAGTGGCCATATCCCCGCATCAGCCAGTCTCATGTCCGCTCTAGCCGCCTCATTCCTCACCCAGTCCACAGTCAGAGGCAAATCCAACAACGCCTTCAGGGCTCTTGTTGGCGCCGTCCTCATGGTCCCGGTGTTGCAGCGGCATACAAGTGGCTGTCGTTTGTACAGCACTAGTCTGGATGCCGCACAGTGGTCAAAAATAAAAAATTTACGATCAAAACCTGTAGCTGCCAGATGAATGGAGTTATGGATTTCATTTTGTATGGGCTTTTACATTCTTAGATAAAGAATGAAACGAGAAAGTATTTTTAAATTCAATTTTCAGGTAGCTCCCTTAAAAAGACCATATTTAAAAAATAATGAGAACCTTAAAATATATCTTATACATATATTTTAACACAATTGTTTATAAATTTATTATTATGATTTTATTTTATAGAAGTTTCAGTTTTGAGAAATAATAATTTTTAAAATAGAATGGGCACTAATGTTATGGAGAATCTTCATCGGAATATGGTTCTTGATGTTTAGTCGTTTCATATTCCTCATTTTCATCTTTATTTAATATTAGCAATGGTCGCATATCTTCAGTTACCAAATTAAGGCTTGACAAATATGGATCCGAGCTAAGTAGAAGTCGGTGAAATAAATCTTCATTTACATTTAAGGCACTTACTTTCCTTGCATACCCGTCTCTAAATCTCCGAATGTCTTTATTTTTTGCTTCTTGAGCTACTTCCGATATCTCTCCTGTTGGTAGCAAAGCTTCTTTTATAATGGTCCGTGAATAAAAATTTTGTGCACTGAGGTCGGCATATAATTCCAATTATACAAAGTAACAAAACGGTCTGCAGTTTGTAGGCAATATTGTTCGAAATTATCAACATTTATCTCGTGTCCACTATTTATTGTACGTAGGATAACTGAAAAGCGCTTTATGAGTTCTTCGTCAGTACCTGTGATTTCGGAAGATAAAGCTGTATTTAAAAAAAAAACGTCTGGCTGTGGATACGTATGGATACCCCTTATCCGCACGTATCCACAAGAAAAGTAGGAACAGACAAGTTGTTACAATCTGAGAGAATCGGATTATGCACATTTCGTCGTGTATTCTTGTGTATTACTTAACGAATATCTACGTAATAAGGAAATTTCAAGAAATCAAATAGCTTTATATAAGTAGTCCTAAAATTAAGAGAAACCTCCTTGAATATTGGGTATTACACAAATATATAAGGAGAGATATTCCTATTTAATTAAAAAATGCAGATATTTAAAATCCCCATGGGATAGTACTACAAATGCTAGCGAGCTATAATTTTTAATCGAAAATAGTAATTATAAAAACAGGTGAAATTTTACCACTTTAAATGTTCATCACTCTAAAATGATTTTGATCACAAACTTGCTACATCGTCCAGTGATGCTTAAGTTATAGCAGAGTCATGTTACCTTAAAATAAACAAATTTGCAAATTGTAGGAAAAATAGATTTCGATCACGTATTTTCGATTTTTGACCACCATGCGCCGTTTACATGGATCCTGACCACCAAACGACCGCTCCATGTATCGGAGCAATCATTGTCTTATAGATACACAGTATAGTTCTCGGCCCGAGACCTCCCCCCTTCAACGCCTTGCGGCAAGCCCATAGAGCACTGAGCGCCGCCGCGATCTTCAGCCGAATGTGTTCCTGAAAGGTCAGTTTGGAGTCCAACCAGACATCCAGATATTTGATACATTTCTTAGCTACAAGAGGGGTCCCTTCCAACGTGCTATTGGGAGAGACCTCCAGGTTCCTTTTCCTGGTAAATATAACCATCGCTACCTTGTTGGATTAGTTGGGTTCGCTCTAAATTCGTAATTCCTACACCACTGCGAGAACTTTGTTAGTGTAGCCTTGCAACATCCCCACTTCGGTACCTCGTGTCATGATCACAACGTCGCGTCGTCTGCTGTATATAAACCCCATACTCTACTCTCAGGATGCGTAGGATCTCATCCACCACAGGAAATCCAGACCACCACCACACACACACCCCTCACAGCCGAATAGGAAACGGAAATATGCCCCCCGGGAGGACATCCCGGCGATGACTCAACCCCAATCTCTCCTCGTCTCTCAGTCTAACCTCAACCCTCCTCCCGGTTAATAAATAATTAATAAATATCAGTTATTAATAAATACCAGTTATTTTCTAACCTAAGTTTTATTTCATTGTAATGACGATTTGTTTATGATTATTTTCATTTTATATCTGTATTTTATTTCATTTGATAAGCTAACATTATATATGGGTCAAGTAGATATAATGTTTATTTGTTCTATTTGTTTATTTGATTAATTGTAATGTGTATTTTTTCTCATGACCGAACGTGGCGTTTTTAATACCTGTTTTAATTAAGAAAGAAAAAGTTCTGTGTTATGAAAAATTATAAGCTTTTATTCCCCGTTTTATTCTGTGTAAATGTATCACTGAGAATGGAGTCCTGTGTGGTGCTGAATGTACTAAAGTCAATAAAATAATCTGTTTGCAAACTCTTGCCACAATCAGCTAAAGCGGGAAAATCCATATCCTAAAAAAACTTTTAATAATAACCTTAATCATTCAAAATTATCTTTAATTAATCATACAAAACTCCATTTACTAAATTTTCTATCAAAATAAATTAAACTATTCAGTTAAATCTAAAATTTGTGTATATACTGGGGCTGTTACCAGTATAAGGAATAACGCTCTTTGTGACGTCAATGCGCAGAGAGAATCGATTTTGAAACCGCTGAGTATCCTACCTTCCCGTAATTGTATCGTGACCGCCAGTAACAAAAGTATTACATTCTCGTTACTTGTTTACTATTATTAATGTGTCGCGCATATATCTTGTGTTCGAGAAAACCTTTGAGTAAAATTTTTCTCGCCAGACAATTTGCAGAGTGGCGAATTTAGCTGAGGGTGTCAACAGTCCTTCAAACAGAGCATTTTGATAATACACCATACTTGTAATAATTTCTTTGGTACTGTTGACGACGCGTAAAATCCCTGCACGCGTGCCTCCATTATTTTTACAGGGGCACGTTTGAAATTTCAGAGTGAAGTGAAGTCTTCTTTTATGTTTTTTCTTGTTTTGTGAGTGTTACTAAGAGCAAGTAAATGAATTAACGAATATTGTCAAATATAATAATTCATAAAGCTACTAAC
The DNA here is from genome assembly GCA_016904865.1 of Pissodes strobi. NCBI lineage: Eukaryota > Metazoa > Arthropoda > Insecta > Coleoptera > Curculionidae > Pissodes > Pissodes strobi. The sequence continues at coordinate 74,375 of MU182199.1, forward strand.
TAATTATCACCCTGTCCCAAGTTTGAACTTGAACTTGGGAATTATTTAATAAACATTAAAAGCAAACTATAAACAACGGGAGCGATTATGAACGTTAAGCATGCAATGATCAGCAATTTCTCTAATATAAATACACTGGCAAACCTTCAGTTCGTCAGACTTTTGGTCTCACCTAAAACCAGCTCCAGGGTTAGTCACATGACTGCTTTTGGTTCAATCCGCTCTTTGGTTAGTCACATGATTGCTAAAGTTCTAATCCTTTTCCTACCCCAAACCTAGTTCTTGGTTAGCCACATCGACTGCTAAGACTAGGGGTTTCATTAACCACAGTAGAAAAGTCGAGTCTGTCAAAGTTCTTCGAGTGAAGTTTCTAAGTAGTCTGTCAAGTAGTTCAAAGTGTAGTGTCCAAGTGCTCTTAGATACCTTAACATTAAATAAAACGCAACACAACATAAGATAAACTATATTTACAAAGCAGTGACCAAAAAGACCTATAAACAATTCATAAAACATACCTCAAGTCGAGAAAGCATGCGCACCTTAATAATTGGGTATAGGCTAGTCTCATTAAGTTTCTGACCAGTAAACGCTGTTAAAAACTCTATCGTTGGGTCTTTGACCAATACACATTGTTAATCTTTTCTCATTAAGTTTACCTAATATACTTTATTGTTTTTAAGTGCTTTCTTTATCTTCGCTTCTCACCTTACGTAAAGAATCCCGTACTACCATCAGAGTTATACCCCTGCACGCTGAATAAGGCGTGGCATCGCGATTCAAACGTATGATGACAGACCGGTGGAGGCATTAAGAAAAAGTTGAAAGAACTGTCATCACGATTACTCGCGACAATATAATGTAGGAAGAGTCTAAGGATCTCCTGTTTGCAAATTTATTTCACTGCAAAAGGGATGTCGTGTAAAGTAATTTGAGCTAAAATAAAATTGAATGAAGTACGCGAACTGAAAAATAGACAAAGTTTACATTCGGCATCAGTTTGGAACAGAATTTTCACAAATCCATTGCAACTTGGTCAAGGAAAAGATAATCTTGAAAACTACTTTATCAGCTGGTCTATTAAAATAATACTGAGCGAGAAATACTAATAATCTGTTAATTCACGAAATAGAAATGTCTGATTATATGCTGATAGGCAAATTGTGGGTTGCTCATAACATTCGACACAATAAACCTTTTTAGCTTTTTTCGTTGCTTCTTTGTATCCTTGCTGCTCTTTTATGTTTTTGTAACAAAGGGAACACCGTTTTCGAGTTTCTCTTGCTGAACCCTCATACCTTCGCATCTTATGATTGGCTACTGCTGCTCTTTAACCAATTATTTGTGTTATAGTGCAAACGCAAAACATGATTGATATATTCATTAGATGGTTTAATCAAACGTTGTAAAAATGATCCTGTGTTGCTTTTGTGATGTATAAATTGAAACAAGTTTGTGATAGATATATCTTTATATCATATTGTTATGCTCAATTTTATTGCCGGATTAAATATGGCATTTTATTCTGGATATGTTCAAGTCATACCACGGAATTATTACGGTTTCGAAAAGAATCGTGGAAGATGTTGACGCAGAAGGGCATATTGCGAACCACTGTTTATAAAACTGGGACT
>MU182199.1:92737-112961 GCA_016904865.1 Pissodes strobi
GCACTCGACGCGCGTTTCGCTAACCATGTTAGCATCATCAGGAGATGGTTAAAACTGGTTTAATCATCTCCTGATGATGCTAACATGGTTAGCGAAACGCGCGTCGAGTGCAATAATTCTGTTTCGGTATTGTGGATAAAACTCCGTTTTAGTGCATGTTGCCGAAGGTTCCAAACCCCAACATAATTAACATATAACATTTCCATAATAACTAACGGCCAAACTAACAACTGCGATTTTTATCGGAATTTTTATTGAATTATTTATCACGCGAACAGGAAAAATGGAGATATTGTGGAAATTATAATAATATATAAAATATATTTAAACAATCGGCGAAAATATTATATGTTCTACTCGGGAGCAAAGTAGATTGACTGCCTTAGCCTCGGCAGTCATTCTACTACTTTGCTGCCTAGTTATCAACTATTTCTGCCGCTGAGCAGTGGAGCTTGTACTTCTTCTATTGAGTGACAAAAAATTAAGTTTTTCTGCTATTTAAAAAAGTATATATTGTATTATTAAGAGTAAAATTCATACTTTTTGTGACTAGGATTTAGGCTTGATTGACGAGCCGCAAAAGTATTTTTTTACTTCTAATAATACTTAATATGTTTTCTTCAAACGTAAAATACTAGATTAAACTTAGACATATTTATTTTTCGTATTTCCCTAGCGGCTCCAAAAGACTTGCAGCTGGCGGCAGTAAAAGTAAAACGGTTGTCAAAAGTCAACTTGATTTATTTCCTTTATTGAAAATATTGTCGACGTGCTTGAAAATTCACAGACATGTCACTCAAGATGACAGACTCACATAGAACAATACCGTTATTTGATCGGCGAAACCGACGACAGCAAAAACACTGTTAAATATCGCTGGTAGCGGAAACAATAGGTGCTTTTCTAACTAGGCAGCAAAGTAGTAGACGACTGCCGCGGATGACAGTTCAGGAATTCAGCCGAGTTGAACATATATATTTTTTGCGATTATTTAAATATATTTTGCAAGTTTTTACAATTTCCACAATCTCTTTATTTTTCCTGTCGTGATAAATTTGATAAAAATTCAATGGAAATCGCAGTTATTAGTTGAGCGGTTGTTTACTATGGAAATGCATATCTTAATAATCACCCTATTAATCAAAGTGTGGCAAGTTATATATTTAGTTTTCATGTACACCAATTATTTTCCTCTAGATGCTGCAACGTTTTCACTTTACTCTCTAGGGAGGAAAATTGCTACTTTGCTGATTGTTATTTGTCTGCAGAATTAGTATTTTGCTGTAAATCGGCGAAAAAAGGCTTTTTCTGCCGTTGAGCATGTTCATCAATACTTTTACTTCGTCTGTTAAGCGACTGAAACCAAATTATGGATTATTAATTAGAATAGAAGGAAAGCGCATACCTAACCCTCAAACCTTTAACTTTCTTGACCTAAAGTGACCACATGAACTAATTCTACCTAAAATATACTTAGTTTGAAGTATCTACTCGGCCAAATTAAATCCAATTGAAACATTCCTTTCGATTTTTGACTGGGCCATACCACCGAATATTAACTAACGATAAGAAGACCCACTCAACGGGATGTGCGTGTTCAGCGAGAGCTACAAAGGAATCGTGGTTTATTTTCTTCGTTGCCTGGTAACGATCGGCGAACTCCGCCGCACACAAGTTGAATTTAAATAAAAGCTGGTCATAAACGATATTTTCGTTTGCGGTATGTTTAATCAAATTTATGACGAAATTATTTATAGCACTCTAGTTGGCTTTGGAAAAACACAATTGATATCTTTTGAATTATTTGCAACGCCCTGTCAAACTTACGTTATGGTTCCAAATGAATATTTTGATAAAGTTTGTATTTAACTGGCTGTTTCAAAAATCTATAAACGTTTTTAATTAGTTATTATTGATAACAATACTCAAGGTTTGTAATAACTAAGAGATTTTGATTTTGTGTTAATGATTTCACCATATTTCCGAACACAAATATTCTGACAAAAGGATGAGCTGGTCTATGACCGCCGCGTCAAAGGTCGCCTGCCAATATGATTGTTTTATTTGTATCATGGCATGCCTATATTCTGCTAGTTTTCGCGAGGGAAAGGAGACACACCGTTGACATGCCGATACCGCCGCGGAGAGTGATCCTTCTTATCATATAGTTTTGACCAAATACATAATAAAAAGATAAAGACTGTACTATACTGCTAACGTGCTAACACTCCGTTGATGTTATGTGTTGGTGTTATACCTAATTGTGCAACAACTGAAGCCAGATTATCAGAATATGGCGCGTCGAATCCCTTATTGGTTAAATTTGTAACGTGCGCAGTTTTCCCTGCTGCTGTCTTGTTTGAGCATTTATGTTTCTCTGTTTTTTGCTTCATATGTTGTACTGTAAGTATTTTCAAAATGGTTTTATGTCTCTTAAATTACCCTTAACGCAACGCATTATTAAATTGAAATTCTAGAAACTATATCTGTTTAGTCGTCGGTACGGGTGGGCAAGAAATTGAATAATCGATTAAACGCTTAATATTTTAGCAAATAACTGAATAATCGATTAATCGAAATAATCGATTAATCGATATTTTCTGAAATATTAATCGATAAGTCGATTTCTTAAAAGTGAATCGAATAATCGATTATTTTCGCCCACCCCTAATTCCATAATATTGTAGTAAGTGAAACTGAAGCTGAAATTTCGGTAGAATCATTATTGCTGTTGCAAGACTGATGTGATTATAAAAAGAGGTAATAAATACTTTGGCTGAATCAGCAGATAAAATTTATAATTTAGTTTTAATTTGTAAATATGGCTTTGATATTACCTTGGGAGAGTCAGAATATTAGCAAGTGTTTTTGAACAACAGCTGCACTGATGCTTCTATATTTTTTACTAGTTTGGTTCCTATTAGATTAATTTTTAAAAATAGCGATAACTCTGAAATACTTGTATGGCAAAATTGCAGGCCCTCATCAACGCGTTTCTGTCGTCCACTTAACATTCATTTTGCTCGTGAGACTCCTGAATTAACCGTTGCAAAAACAAAATTTGGATCATCGAATTAAAAATTTAAAACCCTTTTCTTACAACGAAGGAGCCCTTAATTTTCAAAATCATTTTTTTAAAACGGTTGAAGAACATACAAATGATTTTTATATATGATTTTTATCGTTAGTGATAATTGATACACCCTATATATAAATATAGATGATGAGCCAAAAATTCAATAATTATTTGTCTAAAACACGATATATTAAACGTGTAATACTTAATAACTTTTATGTCTTATTTCTGGTAAACCTTATTATGGCCAGCTTTCCTAGAAATTTGACCAGTGTGCGCCGGGTCCAAAGGTCGCATGCCAGTATTATGCTAGTTTTCGCGCGGGGAAGGAGGCATACCGCTGACGTGCCGCCGCGGAGAGTGAATCTTCTTATCGTTAGTTAATATTCGGTGGCCATACCATGGTATAGTTCAGTGACAAAGAGCTGTCACTTTTTATTATGACGGCAATTATACAGGGGCTGTAGCAAGACTTATTAAACCAAATTCATCCAAAACTATCAGCTGTTGCATTCCATGTATTTTAATTTTTGGGACACTGTCTGGATAACTAAGTTATTGACTCTAGCCGTTTTTCGAATTTTCAGGTTACCTATCTTATTGCACTTGCAAAATAATCTCAGTTTTCTAACTTACTGAATTTCCCTAATATAGCTTCACACTTCGGAAACCAATGAACTCTTCGTAAACCCATGCCAAACCGTTTATGTAAACCCATTAAAAACAATGTTTAATTATTATTGTCAATTATATCTGTCATTTAAGTGTTTAATGGTATTGCACGAACGCGCGAGCATAAGGACGACGAGATAACTTCAAAAATCCAAAAACGTCTAGAGTTAATAACTTAGTATCCACCCGGTTTGTCAAAAATTAAAATTGAGGAAATGCAGCAGCTGACAATTCTCAAAGAGCTTGGTTGAATTTGCCGTGCTTAATTAAAACCCCTTATAATTGTCATTGGAATAAAAATTGGCAGTTCCCTATCACTGAATTATAAGAAAATAATTAAAATATTTCACCAAGATTTAATTTGGCAGAGTAGTGATACTGCAAACTAAGCCATTTTTCAGGCCGTACTTGTTCTTGTGTGGAGCACTTTAAATGTGGACCAGAATTTGTCCTAGGAAATCCATTATCGAACATAGCTGTGTGGTTACTTCAGCGCAATTTGAGTCAAATTGTCCAATAAATGTGTTAACAAAGTGTTTTATGAAAATTCTTTCGAAGACTGTGGAGCCAAAGAGCCGGTTCCGTACCGGTTCATGTGTGGAGCACTTTAAATGTGGACTTCAGCCCAATTTGAGTTAACTGTTCAAAAAACTGTTTTATGAAAATTCTTTCGAAGACTGTGGAACCAAAGTGCCAAAGTATGAGTTAATAAACCGGAAGCATATTTCGAAACACAGGACGCGAGGAGCATGATACGAAATAGCGTCCTCTGATTGGTCAAATTTATTTAGATCTAGGAATTATGTATGCTTATATTCACTTTTGACATAAGTAGTTCTATGGGGCCGTAGCTCAGATAACAAAGCGCTCGCTTAGTATTATTACGTTTTTCCGTGGGTAAAGATCACAACTTTTACTATTTTGCAATAATATTCTCTTCATTCTTAATCACTGTATACAATTAAACGCACTAAACGACTCTTATAACTTTACAACTAATAGCTCTTTACAATTCAACACTCAAGGTTTAACTAACTACAGCTCGCCGCTATCCGCCATTTATATACAATCTAAACTCTTTCGCGATCACTCCGGACGAAGCGAGGCCACTCTATAATATTCTCGACCAAGGAATCGAGAGAATTCCACCGTTCCTGAATCTCCGCGGCCGGCGCCGGCAGTGACTCATACCTGGACGCGACAAGGCTAGTCTATAGGGTAGCACAAAAACATTCGGATGGTTGCGAGCCGTGACATTGCCTCCCTCTTAAACCTGAGCGTCCCGATCAGCTACTTCATGTCCGTGATATGCTTTGAGCCCGTCGAGGTGAACAACTTTCAGTATGCTTCTGGGGCTACATTGAATTCTATACACTACGTCATTAATTATTTTGATGACTGTATAGGGTCCTTCCCGGCTTGTGAGATCTTCCTTCCTTCCTTTGCGGATTATATAACCAGAATATGCGTTGGTCCCAATCCTTTTGATGTTCATCTACGACCTTGGACAAATGTTCTTCAATGGTCTTGCTAAACCTCTCAACCATGCCGTCTGATTATGGATGTAAGGCTGTAGTCCGTGTTTTATGGATGTTGAGTAAATCGCAGACTTTCTGGAAAACATTGGATTCGAAGTTGCGTCCTTGATCTGAGTGCAGCTCTAGCGGAACACCAAATCTGCTGAATAGGTTATTCACGAGGACCTCTGCTATGGTAACAGCTTCTTGATTGGGGATCGCAAATACTTCAGGCCATTTACTGAAGTAGTCAGCTGTTGCATTCCATGTACAAATAATGGTAACAATGTACTTGTTACCATTATTTGTTTCTGGAAAAGGGCCAGCTACGTCAATGGCAATACGTTCAAACGGTAGGCCCACATTATACTGTTTCATTTCCCCCTAGATCTTGTTTTGGGTCCTTGACTTGCGGCACAGGTTGAGCACTGCCGGCACCACGATTTCACATCCTGGCAGTAGTTGACCCAGTAAAATCTGTCGCGAATCTTGTCAATCGTTTTGTTCACTCGGAGATGAGCACCAGACTTTCCATTATGAACTTCTTCCAGAACTTCCGATATCTTCCTTCTTGGTACCACTAACTGTGTCTTCACTATTTTTCCATCGGGGCTTTCCCAGGCTCGTTTAAGAAGTCCATTTTCCACCACCAGGGAGTCCCACTGAGCCCACAGAGTTTTAAAAGCAAATCCTTTAGTTGAAATATCTCTCCAGCTTGGTCTTGGTTGATGTTCTTCTTTAGGTTTTAGCAATAGTGCTATTTCACTGCCCTCAAGTTGATAATTTTTAAGTTGGTCTATGGTCCACTGCTGATCAAGCTCAAATTTCATTTGCCTAATGGGAGTCATTCCTTCTCGTTGATCTATTTTTTGGCAATGCTTACAATTATCCTCGCATGGCCTAGATAAAGCATCTACATTATTATGCAATCTCCCTGCCCTGTACTTAACCTTAAAGTTATATTGTTGTAACTTTTCAAGCCATCTGGCTACCTGTCCTTCTGGCTGTTTCATATCCAAAAGCCATTTATCAGTCCTTATTAGAAATTCTTGTCCATAAAGATATTGACGGTAATGCTCAACAGACCGTACTATTGCCAAAAGCTCTCTTCGCGTTACACAGTAGTTACGTTCAGGTTTAGAAAGTGTTCGACTGTAGCATTCGATAACACGTTCTTCTCCTGCTTGTACTTGCGATAAAACTGCTCCGATGCCGGTTTTGCTTGCATCTGTGTCCAATACAAATTTACCCTTTTGTTCCGGATATCCCAATATTGGACTAGAACACAGAGCCGCTTTTAATTTCCTGAACGCAGAATCACAGTTAGGATCCCAGTTATAATATGCTAGTTCTGAAGTGAGCTTATGTAGAGGTGCAGCTATATTTGCAAATCCTTCGACAAATCTTCTATAATAAGTACATAATCCAAGGAATCTCCGCAGTTAGTGTTTGGCGCGTGGACGAGGTCAGTCTTTGATTGCTGTAATATTTCGTTGATCGGTTTGGATTCCCTCTGATGACACGACATGCTCGAGAAATTCAACTTTTTGTTGGAAAAGAAAACATTTCTTTGGATTCAGTAAGAGCTGAGCATCTTGATTCTAGTAAAAACTTGATGCAGATTTTGTAGGTGCTCTTCAAAAGTTTTTCCCATTACCATTATATCATCAAGATAGACCAGGCATGTCTTCCAAGTGAGGCCTCGTAGAACAACTTCCATAAGACGCTCAAAGATAGCGGGAGCATTGCATATTCCGAAGGGCATAACGTTAAACTGATATAAACCACTTCCGGTAGACAAGGCAGTCTTTTCCTTACCTTGTTCGTCAGTGCCTACTTGCCAGTAGCCGCTCTTTAAGTCGAGGGTTGAAAACCAATGAGAACCTGCTAGTGTCGTCAACGTGTCATCAATTCTCGGAAGTGGATAGCTGTGCTTCTTGGTGACGTCATTGAGTCTTCTATAGTCCACGAAGAATCTGGTACTCCCATCCTTTTTGGTGACTAAGGCAACAAGATACGACCATGGGCTTGATGAATCTTCAATAATTCCATCATCAAGCATTCTATCAACTAATGTGGCAACCTCTTGCTGCTTCGTCATTGGTAACCTCCGAGGATGCTGCCGTATGGGGTGAGCAGTCCCAGAGTCGATTTTATGTTTTATGATGTTCGTGATTCCAGTATTGCTATCTTTTCTTTCAAAGGCTGTGCTCTGCTCTTTGATAAATTGTGTAGCTTTCTTCAGTTCTTCGGAAGACAGATGATGCCACGACTTCTGGAAATGTTCTAGGACTTCTTTAGGTGATGTTGAGGGTGTTATTTCTGACCGCGTTTCGCAAGTGGCTATTACATCTCCTTTATTGATTTTGATGGAATTGGGGAAAATATTTGCTATCCTTTTCGGTATTTCGCCGTGCGTTTTGACTAGTGCTTTGCCTACGAGGTGTTTGCAAAGCGAATCGTGATGTTGGATAAGTCCGATGCAGCCTCCAAAATCCTTCTCAGACAGAACGCGTGTTGAGTTGGTTAATCATTGAGTGTTGAATTGTAAAGAGCTGTTAGTCGTAAAGTTATAAGAGTAGTTTAGTGTGTTTAATTGTATACAGTTATAAAGAATAATGCGAGCATTGGCTTAAAACAGTAAAATTTGTAATTTCGTTCAGAACCCACGAGAAAAAACGTCAATAATATTGATATGTGGGTGTCTTAGACGATTTTGAAGATATAAAAAAAATGAGATAGCGATTTTCATAATTAAGAAAAGTAATATCATAGCAAATCTTAAAAACTCAAAATTAGGTTATTTAATTATAATTATGTTTATATCTTTTAGGAACGTCTGAAGAGAATGTGATTGCAATAAGACAAGGAGTCGAAGAAATTCCAGCTAATGTAGATAGACATTCTCAACTTTCGGATTCAATAGAAGAAGGTAAGATACCTAGAAAAGATTTGGGTTTATTGACATTTTTTTTTTCGTTACTGATAATTGCCTTTTTTTACCCAGAATTTAAGTCAGTCGTCTAAAGTATTTTACGAAATCCTGCTTATCCATTGTTGTTTTTTTTTTCGGAGCAAGTTGGTGCAACTAAACGCGATATGGAATGATACCAATTCGAAAATGTAAGAATTTGGTGAATGCTATGTGAATGTTTTGTAAGATTTGTCTCGAGTATCGACTGGTCACATGTAACGAATAATATCGATTCCTAGGATAATTCGAAGGCGATAAATGCATGACATAAATTTCGAAGTCTTACAGTACATTTGATTTGAAGAACATTATATTGACATTTTTAGATAAACATAACCTTTTCGAAGAAGCAAAGACTTTAATGATGCCTTTATTAGTTCCTGAGTAGCTAATAGTAGCAATTTAATGAAGCGGAGGCTAAGTAATGGTATTCTATGATCTGTCAATTGCATTTGATTGTGTGAACTACGGAATACTGCTTGGGATAGCAAGAGTGGTACGACTTTATGAGAAACTTGTTCGAAGCGTCATTCTTTTATTTTATTGCGTCGAAACTATTATAATCCGTTTGTAATACAATAATTGGTAAATTATTACGTAGAATATATTTGTGTTGCGGGTTACATGAAATCTGACTATCAGAAAAAACAAGTATTCTGGCAACGCCTGAATCCCAAGAGCGGTAGCCTAAGACGGCATCGGCCGACGGCTGGTGATTAAAGCCGAATGTCTGCGAAATGCAACGTTAGCACCATTTTCGTTTAAGCGCATTGTCTTTGCGTTGTAAGAGTTGTTTAAATAATCTGAATTCATTGTAATTTCACTTTATCAACATTGATAAATGCTGTTTCATAAATAACCACTGTGATATACCTATACAAGAAAAAATAAGCGATCAGCTATGTCACGATGTCATCATAGCTGTTAAGGAGCACTCGCATCTAGCGAGCAGCGGTTATAAACCATCCTGACAATTGGGTGGGCGGGACTTGGTTTGTTTACTGTTCAGAGGGTTTATTTACTATTTTAGAATGTCTAATATTTCACTACACGCATGGCCCTCCGCTCGCTGACCAAACAAAACTAACCGAAACTAACCCAAATTTAAAAAAGAAACAAACAACCAAAAAAAATATAAAAAAGGGTCCGGGAATCGAACCCGGGGCATCGTATCACAAGCAGAGCATCTTGCCACTAGACCTGTTGGAAGCAAATGTCTGGATCGCGAGGACATTATCTGCTTTTTCGGCTGACGCGTGCGCACTTCAAGTCCGGCCCACCCAATTGTCATTAAATTTATAACCGTTGCTCGCTAGAGCTGAATTTAAGGAGCGTGCTTATAAATTTTTCTATTATGCTATAAATATCTAAATTATGTGTAAAGGATAGCTGATAACCTTTCTCCAGTGACTCGGATCCCTTGGATACCTCAGTTTCAACTGAACTATCGACAACTTACCAGACCTGTTCCTCTGCTACATAGTAGACAAGAAGGCTTGACCACAGCTTAGTATAACAATCAGCTGGAAGTCTCTCGGCCGGCACCATTGAAATATTAGCCCGGAACAGAAAAAGATGCAAGATAGGCGAAACTCGCGCTGTCGCTCTCGCACCGGGGAGAGAATCCGGCGCCGTATTAAGGATATTTTATTTTTGAATTACAGTACCGTATTTTCAGGTGATTGGTTAAACTCGGGTGCTAGGTGCTATGCCGATTATTAGTGATTATCGTATTCATGAAGGAAAAATAAATTAATAAACATATTGGAACAATGCAAAGACACTATTTATTTAAGAAGAGTTATACATGGTGTAATTTCACAAGTCGAAAAATAAAACAAACATAAAATATGGTCAAACAACAAATAAACATTAGGTAATTAAATTAAAATAAATACAAAAATACATACATTTGAAAGGAATCAGTAAAAAATGCAATGATTACATGGGTATTTTGAATATTTTACAATTTTATTATTTATTTCTTAACAATAGATACACTATTTTGAGGGCGAAGCGAAAATAAATTGACATCAAAACCGTTTGTGACTAAAAGTACCTACACTATAATAATTGTATTGATTCCTCCATATGATTAATTTATTTTTTTTATATTTTTAAAATTAAAGTTAATATTTTTATAAAATGCGAACTCTTAAATATAATTTTTACTCCGACTGCCTTGATAATAGGCAAAAACGCACTAACAACTGCTCTTGAAAACTGGACATTTCAAACATCGCGTGGAAAATATACTTTGCATACGACGTGGGCAAAGTGTACTTTTCACACGCTTATGCGGGTATTTAGATCAAAGAGCTTCTTCTCCGTTTTAGAGCTTCGCCCTCAGAGGCCCATTCCCAGATCTGTAAAAAAGTGGGCTCAATTTTAGGGCTTCACCCCCCCAGAAGCCCCTTTTTGCAAAACTGTAGAAAATTGAGCTCTCATACCAGGGGCCCCCTTTTAAGGCTTGGGGCCAATTTTAGGGCTTCGCCTCAGGGGGCCCCATTTTTTTATCTGTAAAAAATGGGACTCCCGTATCATAGGCCACATTCTAGGGTTTGCCCTCCCTGGGGCCCCAATTTAGGGCTTCGCCCCAGGGGGAGAACCTCTTTTCCTAATGTTTCAAATATGAGACACCCACGCCGGGGTGCCCCATTCAAAAGATTCGCCCACCAAGGAGTCCCAATTTAGGGCTTCACCCCCGGATGCTCCCTTTTCCGAATATGTCAAAAATGGTTCCCCCGGGGGAAGGCAAAGCCATAAGAGGAGACGGCCGATGAATGGCGCCTTTTTCCAAAGATATGAAAAGAATAACTCCAAAATTTAAGGGCGAAACCCTAAAAGGACGCCACTGGTAGAGTGTTGTCCCAGCCCTGGCATGTCAATAGCTACTCATTAACTAGTTACACAAATTGCTGTAGAAGTGTTTGTATGGTCTTTGGAAACTAGGTATATATCTGATAAATATTATATAATAGTAATATTATTTGCATTCGTAGAAAAAAGTACAGTATGTAACGCGTGTGAAAAATCACTTTTCACACGAGTGTGAAGTTTGATGGCACGAGCCGTAGGCGAGTGACATAAATTGCACTTCAACACTTGTTGCACAATATACTATTACTGCAAATATTTTGAGAAAATTCTCACTTTTTCCGTCGAGTGTGCTATGAATGGTTATGGAAACCGAAGATAAATAAATGACAGTTGTGCGTTTGTTACAGTTTGTTGCTGGCATTCCTGTTCTAAATATGCCCGAAGCCCGAATACAATATGTCAAAACTGACAGTCATTTGCAAATTTCAGAATAAGTATAGAGAAAAATGTGCATTTAATTTATAAAAATGGGGCTGTAGAAATAATTTTGTGTGTTTTTCGAGCGCAAAATAATATTGCCGTTTTCGAAAGATTACAGTAACATCCTTTGTCAGGCGGTAATCCGTTACTTTGCGCTTTAAACATACAAATAACTATTACCAGTATATAATTACGAAGTAAGTTGATGACATAAAGAATGATGGCATGATATGACAAAACATTCATTGCTTTGCACAGACATGCCCATAATATACAATAAGAATATTCAAGTTGAAATGTGGACCCAACAAAATATCACAGCTTTGTACTAAGCCGTGAAAATATTACATATATCGTAGTTATAATTAGATACTTACCTCTTTTTATCAGTAGGAAACCGAAAGAAGCTCCTGTCACAATTATATTTTTTATTAATACATCCTTTAGCGGCACAAACGTGTCCCATCTTTGAGAAACTCATGATATCGCTAGTTATAAAAACACGAAATCGGTATCAACACTTTTAACTACGCCTATGTTCAATTAATTCAAAATCTAAGGAACAAATAGCCGCTACCGACGCTAGTGCCGTGATCTTCCCCATAATGGCGCCATGCGCAAGGATCGGCGCAAACCGTTCTCACGAGCGGAGTGTCCTAGCTGATTGTACTAAGCTGTGGCTTGACTGTGAAATGGAGAGGTTTATAAAAGTTCTTGAGTGAAATAATTGGACCCCCGGATCGTTTCGTTGCTCTCATGAGCAATTAACCATAAGATAATAAAACGTATGATTTCTTTAAAGCCATAAGAAGGCTGCGTCAAAGCTGCATACTGTCACCTAAGATTGTTCAACGCCTATGTCGAAGAAAACATAATGAGACATGCTTTGGCGAGCTAAAAAGGGAGGATGCCGCTCATGTTTAGAAAATGCAATCGCCTTGCTGGAAATTTTCAATGCGCAATCGAGTGTTGGTGTGAGAATCATAAAGTAAAAAATTAATATAAAAAAGTGTGCCTTCATGTATGGATGTAGACTTTGATTATTCTATAAATGATACACCAGTGAAAAGAGGTACTTTATACAAGGACTTGAACGTACCTATTAGATTTCATTATAATAGTCCGAGAGGCTACCGTCATAAAAGTGTGGTGTCTGAACTGTCAGGATTTTGCATGATAAAAAATATTGTTTAGTTGGGCCAAATAAGAAACCGTTGGTCGGCCGAGGCTGGCCTTGACCAGTAATTCATTATACAGGGTCTTTCAAAAAGTTCGCATCATATGGGAAACTTTTTTATTATTGATTTCACAGAAAATTCTATTCTTGACAAAAGTTGATGGTTAGAAAAAAAACTAATTTTGACGATGCTAAATTAAGAATAATTTATACAGGGTACTTAAAAAATGCAAAAATTAAGGTTAAAAAAACAAAAAATTTGGAATATCGGAAAACTTTCTACAGAAAAAATAAAGCTTTTATTAAGATAAAAATAAAAAATTATTTTCCGATATTCCAAAATTTTTGTTTTTTTAAATTCAATTTTTGTATTTTTTAAGTGCCCTGAATAACTTATCTTTAATTTAGCATTGTCAAAGTCAGTTTTTTTCCAAGCACCAACTTTTATCAAGAATAAAGTTTTCTGAGAAATCAATAATAAAAAGTTTCCCGTATGATGCGAACTTTTTGAAAGACACTATACAAGGTGATTCACGGTCGATGGTAGGTTAAATTTAACCGGGATTTCTTAACCTCTGGTTAAATAAAAAATTAGTGTCAAACGATAGCTTATGAAATACGAAGATAGGAAAGTGCAAACAATTTTGCTCTATCTTTAGCCGTTTAGATTTTACAGGCTCTCAAACTTGGTAAATGGTCGATTTTCAACTGTCAATATTTCAAAAACAGTAGCAGATAGGTATAGGACATTATTCATGAAATATGTCTCGAATTGTCCGCAAAATCCAATTATGCAATAATATACAGGATGTTCCATTTAAAATTTTACAGTTGCTACTACTTTTTAGTAAAAGCGGCAACACTGCATTGTCGAAAATATTTTAGCAAGGTAGAGCATATCCGTTTATGTAAACGACCAAATTCTTAGAATGATCCGTTGACTGGTTCTCCAGAAACGTCTATCCTACCATCGACCGTGAATCACCTTGTATAGCGTCTTTCAAAAAGTTCGCATCATACGGGAAACTTTTTTATTATTGATTTCTCAGAAAACTTTGTTCTTGATAAAAGTTGGTGCTTGGAAAAAACTAACTTTGACAATGCTAAATTAAAGATAAGTTATACAGGGTACTTAAAAAATACAAAAATTTAATTTAAAAATTTTGGAATATCGGAAAACCTACAGGAAAAATAAAGCTCTTATTAAGATAAAAATAAAAGTCAAATACCATTTTTTCCAAAACTGCACTGTTGCTGAGAAAATTCATGTCATGACAATTATTGAAAAAAACCCTCTTTTTTCTTAATTTTGTTCTTATTTTTTTCAGCAACGATGCACTTTTGGAAAAAATAGTATTTGACTTTTATTTTTATCTTAATAAAAGCTTTATTTTTTTCTGTAGAAAGTTTTCCGATATTCCAAAGTTTTTGTTTTTTTAACCTTAATTTTTGTATTTTTTAAATACCCTGTATAACATCCTTAAATTAGCATCGTCAAAATTAGTTTTTTCTAAACATATCAACTTTTGTCAAAAATAGAATTTTCTGTAAAATCAATAATAAAAAAGTTTCCCATATGATGCGAGCTTTTTGAAAGACCCTGTATAATTAATTACTGGTCATGGCCAGCCTCGGCCGACCAACGGTTTCTTATTCGGCCCAACTAAAGAATATTTTTTATCATGCAAAATCCTGACAGTTCAGACACGACACTATTATGACGGTCGCCTCTCGGACTATACGAAACTGTACAAGGTTGAAGGAGGTGGATGTCACAATTGCACTATACCTTTATAGCAAGGTTCAGTATGCGACATCTAAGATCCTGACTATGCCAATCAAATTTACAGTTTGGGTTAGTTTGGGCAATTGGCTTATCATCGCATTCTTCATCAATCTTTCCGTGCATTATTTTATTTTGAATTTCTTGTTTAGAGTGAGATTGGCCGAAGGAGGTGAGGAGTGTGCATTTTTCTTTTCCGTAATAAATAATCGTCCCTTTACAGACGGCTTTTATAAACTATCATATTTTAGAATTTATATGACCCTTGTTTTTTTCGGTATCTGTAACCTCTATATACAATAATTTTAGGTAAAAATATTTAACGTCAGGAAAACCATAGGTTTTTTTCACTCAGTAGACAAAGTAGAAGTTTTATTTGATATTAATGAAAGAGCTCAGCGGCGGAAAAAGCATTTGGCAGTAAAAGCATTTTTACTGTTTTATCAAATAAAAAGCGATTTTTTTAATTCATGGAGCATTCTCATGTCATATATGACATGTCTGTCAATTTTCTTAATTTTCTACTATGTCGACAATATGTTCAATAAATAGATCGAGTTGACTCTTTATAATTTTTGCTTGCCGGCAGCAAAAGGCTTTTGCAGCTGTTCAGAAAATTCGAAAAAGAACTAAGTATTTTTAAAATCTAATATTTTAAGGTTTGAAGAAAAAATAGAATGCATTATTCGGAGTAAAAGTTGCTTTTTGTGGCTCATTTGTAGTCAAGACAGCCTACAGCCTCACCGCAAAAAGTGCCATTCTTCTCCCCGTAATACAATATATGCCCAAATATAATAATGGTTAGATAAGCACTAAATGTCGCTGTGTTGTTAGGCGCTATCGAAGTGGTATTTTGTGTAGCGCTGTTCTGATAAAGTAATTAGTAAGGCGCTATTTTGTTACCGGATGATTTAACTGGCGCCATTTTGATAAGCGCTCATAGAGCACTGCTCAAAATAATGTGTAACAACGATATTTTGGGAGACGCGATTTCATTTAGCGGTATTTTAAATGTTAAACTTGCCTCAACTTGTTATTCGATTAGAGTCCTTTCCAAAAATCTAGCTTAAAGATTGTTGAAAACACCTATTTCTCTTATAGGATCTCATTTTAGATATGGTACTTTTGGGCCTCATGTACACGTTTTCTTATTGAAGTTAAAAGTAAAGATTTTTAATTAAAAGGAAACCTAGCCCCGGAGAGTCGTATTGCAAATGCCCGGCCCCGGTAGTGGGGTCGTTAGAGCGCCACCAGTTCTTCCCAACTAAACTGAAAAAGCTCCGCGGGTGTTGTGCAGGGTGGCTAGGCCGGCTTATTAAATCAAAAGGTACTCAATCTCAACCTAACAAAAAAACAAGAAATCAATATATAATTTAAGGAACAATCTATTTGTTACTAAGGTATTTTTTTTGGAAACACAGCAACAATACTACGGTAAAACGGCAAGTTAAAGACAAAAGAATGTCAAATGACTATTAAAATTAAATAACAGTTGGTACAATATGGTGATTGTACGGAGACCAATTCTGCTGTTAACACTTGGTACTGTATGCCTTACTACTAAATACACTAAACACTACCAACCGAAGTGATCACTTTCATGTTACCTAAGCTAATTACATATATGTATGCGTGCGCTAGTAGTTGCACCAGTTATAAATATAGCAATAATAATATGTATTGATAAATGAACACAATAATTATATCAAGACTCGATAAATTACTAAAAAAGAATGACATGATTGAAAACTATCTTATGTCAAACCTGGCAATGCTTGATTTATATTTAAAAAAGAGAAAAATCAGAGCGATTATATTAATTGGTCCGATAAACAAGTGAATAAATGAAAAATAAAATTAATGAGAGCTATCTTAGAGCTGGGCGGTCAATGTTTGATTTATATTAAAGGAATAAGAACGATTATATCAATCGGTCAGGAAATAAATGAACAAATCAAATTAATCTAACAGCTCGACCGAAAAGACTGGATGTATATTTAAATATTAAAAGAAATGATTATCAATTGACCAGAAAAATAAATGAATAACTAAACTTAAGCTTCTCTACGATACCCTTTAGATCCGTCAAACTGTGGTGGATGCGCCGGGCACCTGTTGGTACTACTATGGCACTCGCCCCGAGGGTAGAAGCCGCAGAGGACTCTAACAATACAATTGGCTCTGTGTAGCCTGGTATTAGAGGTGGTGGCCTGGTAATTGGACTGGTAGTCCTGAATTAGAACTAGTGGCCCGGAAATTGAAGTTGTGGCCCTGTAATTGGACTGTGGCCCGCGAATGGAAGTAGTAGCCGGGTAGTAAGAGTTGTAGCCCGGTATTTGAACCTTGAAATAACCCGATACGCATTAAACAAAGCCCCCTTACTTTAATAAAAAACTATAGCCCCCCTTGCATAAATATATGTTCTTTATAAAACAAATTTCCCCAAAAAATTATCCATGGACTTTCAATGACCATCAGCAAATAAAAGAAATACTAAGGCACAGACAACTTGAATACAAAAAAGATAGGTATGAATTACCCCTAAAAAATATAAACTTTCCCATATGATCAAAGCTAAAGTTACATTAAAATAAAAATTCAGATTTAATAAAATGGAGTAGATAAGATAACCCATAGAATGCAAATGGACAATGTACAAAAAAAGGTTAACACATATAAGGCAATTAAATCATTAATTCAGACAAAAAAAATGTAGCAATAATTACCTCGATCGTGTGTGAAGGTTGCTAGAAAGTCGACGGTCTCGGTCTTATACGACGAATTTGGAGAGCCTCTGGAAATAAGGGAAAATACCGTTAGCGTCATCGCGTCGTTCGCGTGCTTCACAAGCAATAGGGAAAATAAATTAATTCCAGAGAAAATGCTTACCTAGTGCTGCAGTCAGATCCCGATAAATCGGTCGTGTCAAAACACAAAGAGAAACCACAATATATCCCCAAAGAGTGGGTAAATTAAATCACAATACTAAATGTTGAGTCTCTGCGACTGCACTAACAGCAAACCTTCTTCTCGCCTTGAAAGGTATTCTTATCCGTATCCTTATTCGTTTCCGTCAATTTGCCTTTCTTCTTCTGCGAGATTTAAAAAAAACTACGTCAGATCAAGAAGTAGTAATGGGCTGAAACATGCCAAGTGATTCGATACGAGGAATATTTTAAGATAATAAACGACTTAGTTCTCGTTTATTATGATGGTAAAACGACGGCGGGAGCCACAATTAACGCGCTGAAATTAAATGGTTTAAGAAATACTAGAGAATATTCCCCAACAAAACGATAAACTTTTAAAAAATTTAAATCGACAGCTGCAATTATGAGAAATAGCTCATTCCTATTACTCGGAACCCAACAACCGAATATTACAAAAAGTGCAGCATGCCGAGTGGAGAGATAAATTTAAAGCAGAGGTCCCAAAACGATCTCAGAAATGATCGGCCGGTGATTGGAATCCCGCAACCAGAGATTCCAAAAAGTTATGAAATATTCAAACCGAAAATAAAATATGGATTTGACGAGTCTAATGATGCGTAAAAGCGGGTTTTATTAACAAAATTCTTAAAAATATTAATCGGTTGGCTGGCCGTTCTACGGTAATGTAATATAAATTAAGCAAAGCCCTCCTAATAATAATAATATCCTATTTTAGTGATTGGATCAAACTTAAACGATCTGTGCTTCGCTTATCAACTAAAATAAATATAGTCACAAAACGCTATAAAAGCTAATACAAATATATCGTTAATCTGTACTTAGAATAGAGTTAATTTACATTAAGGAATACTGCAGTTTTAAGCTTGTTGTCAGCAAATCGAATCAATAAATTTTGAATTAATTGCCCGATGAGTGCAAAATACAGCATTTTTTTGCTAAATGCGGCGTATAAAATTAAATTTAATGATATTTGGCACTGGCAAAATCGGACTGTTACAGCTTTCCCAGAAGAGGGCGGTATATGTGTAAGGTTTGTCTATATTTTGTAGTCGGTTTACCTTATACACAAGAAGTATGAAAGCGAAATAAACGTGCCTCATACTTATTCAACGCGAAATTGGTATAATTAGCCTCTTCGAGTCAGATTAAAATAAACATAATTTTTAACACTAAACTATTTCTTAATCACTTACCATCGTATATAAAAGAGAGACAATGCCTTAACATTTAAAAGGGTCAATCAGGCATCGATGATCCTGCGGAATTATTTGAGGGACACCTATATTAGTTTATGTTTTATAATTTAAATTTATTTGTCAGTGCTAAGTATGATTTGTTTTTATATTCCTTGATTTCTGTTTTTATTTTCGCTAAAACTGTTGAACTTATACATGTTTTTAATTCTGGCATCACACTGTCTGGTGGAATTTTATCAGTAACCTTTTGTTTAGTTAGTTAGAAGATATTTGTTTCATTGACAGTAATTTTTATGTTGAATTGAGTTATTGAAAACCCATAATGTCATAAACCTTTAGGTAATTGAGCAAGTTTCTCAGGTTACTTAGAAAGAATAAGTTGTGCTGTAAAAATCCCCCAAAAGTTTCCACTCAATTTATTTGAATTAGTTATAATTTGAATGCAAAAGTTTTTTTTTTAAGCAGTCGCTAAGTTTACTGGTATTATATTGTTTAAGAATTGCATAGTAATTCGAAAAATATTAAAGATGTAAAATTAGTTTATCTACGACTTGCACAATAAGAGCTTATTACGTCATTAATTTTGACTTATTTCTGTTACATAATAGGAGTCATTACATCACTAGTTATATAGTGAACTCATTATATCACTTATGGTGGGATCACTCTTGTTAGGTGATTAATTTAATATTCCATTTAACACACACAACGTGTCAAAATCAGAATTTTTAATATTAAGGTTTAACATTTTTCATTTAAAATTAAGTTTATTTTTTATTTAATAGTCTTAGATAAAACGTTGTACATTACACGTGCGCTTTGGCTTATTACAGCACTTATAATGATACAATGATACAATAACGGGGAGGTAGGATACTCAGCGGTTTCAAAATCGGTTCTCTCTGCGCATTGACGTCATAAAGAGCGGTATTCTTTTAACATCGCCAAATTACAGATGGTGATTCTACATAAGAAACCATGAACATTTTTTCATATGAACATGGGTCCGAAAATGTATAGTTTCCAAGATACAGGGTGTCAAACTTTTTATAAAAAATCAGTTTTTTGTTAATATCTTAAATATGATTTTACTGATTTTGTTGAAATTTGGCAGGGTTATCTGTAGTAATAAGGGGCTCATTTAGCCTTAATTAGATTAAAAATATAAAGTACAGTGGCGTCCCGGAGGGCATCATACTGAATATTATTGACAAAAAAAGTGTGAGCCCCTACCTTTTTCAAATATTTTATATTTTTTTCGTATTAAGCAACTAAAAATACAATATTTTTGATTCTTGAGTTGTTTTCGTATCTTGCTTCGTTTTCTATAAAAAAAAAGTAAAAACCAGTTTATTACATTTCCAACCTTTTTTTGATAAAATCGATATTTTTATTTATATCTTAAATACTTAAATATGCTTTTACCGATTTTGTTGAAATTTAATAGTGTTATCTGTAGTAATAGGCGGCTCATTTAGCCTTAATTAGATTAAAAATATAATGTCCAGTGGCGTCCCGGAGGCATCATACGGAATATTATTGACAAAGAAATGTGCGCCACTGACTCTTTTAAACATT
>MU182199.1:127961-143710 GCA_016904865.1 Pissodes strobi
CTTGAAGTGCTGCGCTGATCGATCTTATAAGTTTCAACAGTATCATTCAAATCGACAAAATTACCTTTAAATATGTATCTGTTGTTCAAAAAATCATTCCTAAAGTTTTTTATCACATTAGAACATCGTATATCCAGAAAATAGTCCTGTCACCAATGCGAAAACATGGGTTATGTTTTTTCCTTGGTCGCACACTAGATTCACAATCTTCAAACCAGCGTCTGGGAGCAATACCAGTGCATCTTTTAAAAGTCTTGAGGTCAATACTTTTCATAGTATTCTCGGAGACGAAATATGCAATAGGTAAGTTCCAGTTTTCGTATAATCCTCTAATTAAAAATAACATAACTTCACTTCCATAGCAGTTTCTTCTGCGGTTTCTGCCATGATCATGAGATCCTTCGATCAAATCATATTTTGTTATTCCAAATTCTTTTTTATTTTCATCTCGTCGAATATGAGTGTGCAATATTTCTCTGAAGCTTCCATAGCACTCACTTTTCTTCGAATTTCTTCTCGAATTTTATCATTGAATTCAGGAAGTCAGCCCATGTCGTCTAACCAGGAATGAATCGTACCTAGTCCAGGTAAGACTATCTTCAATTTGTTTCTCCAATACTTGTAAGCTCCAGGGCACTTGTAGGAAGAAAGTAAGCTCAAGTCCTTTTCATTTTTCTGCCAAGCATGACCTGATCTATGACGAAGTTGGATATTGACTAGTGCCTCTGAATATCTTGATGGAAACGAGACATCCTCAATGCAGGTCTTTTGATTTGCTACATCCTTTAATAATTTGACTTGCTTAAGTCTTGCAATGGTTTGATTATTTTGCCGAATTGTCAGTCTCTGGCTGGAAACCACACTTAGAGATATGCTGACGGTAGTTTTCTGTCATGAAAAAGTTTCTTATTTTTTTGAAGCGATGATTTTTTTCTGAGGCATCTCAGAAATGACATTGACGAATGCTAATGTTCTTGGAGTCAACTCTTTCCTACTAGTAGACGGCTGTCGAGAGATTTTTGACGAACACATTGGTATTCTCCTTGAACAGCCCCCATACGTTCTGAGCGGCGTTACAACTTTCAGATTAGGCGTACTGCAATCCTCAATTATATATTTTGGAGGCACTGCTGTATTCTTCAATCCATTCCTCACTTGAACATTGACAAAATCTTCATCCCTGAAGTAAAGACTACAAACATACTTCCTTTTGTTTAGGCTTGTTGCAGATAATTCCAAGAGGTCCGTGTTTCCTGAAATATAAAGTAGTTAATTCATTTGACTGTCTCCAAAGTTTTCAATATTTCATAAACCCTCCCATACAAACACTACTATTCACAACAATTCCTGTCATCCAATTCAACACAAACTTGCAACATTCCATAGCATGGATACATACACAGGCTAATTATTTCGATTCCTCTAAATAAAGAAAACTACGAACGAATACTTATTCTTACGTACTTGTTTGGATGGCTTGCCCATTTTCACAAGATACAAAATCACTTGGAACAAAATAACAGGCTATCTCTGAATAGTATAGGTACTGTAAACGCGCCAAAAAAATCGTACTATAAATAAAAATTAAGTTTTCGATAGATACAGACGCTTATTAAGGACTGCCTAATTTACAGTACATGTGAGCGAACCACCCTGTACTCCTGTACCTTGTGCAATGCGGGCCGAGGACTCCACCGAAATTCACACCTCGTGTACCTGGCACCCAGAACCAGTTTTCAAGATAAGGACTCATAAAATGTAAATAGTGTAACGGTTCTTTTTATGATCGGACGGATTTGAAAAAATTACATTATTATATGCTACCCGGTTCTGTTGATGACGTGTCTGGCCGATGTTATTTGATTGATGTTCAATTTTGGTAGAAATTAAATAATTTGTGATATTTCCATCGTTTTTCTTACATACATATGAGATGCAAATTAATTTTGGCAATGAACAAACATTTAAAATTATCCAAATTTAGTTAAGCACCGCAACGTTCCGCTATATAATAAACCAAACAACTAATAGTGCCAAATTATTGTTTCCACAACAGATATTTTAACTTTGTATTCAAAATCCATATCTCAAACACCGAAAAATCTGTCCATAATACTTTTCGAGCCATCACGTATACGAGCCCAGCTGCTAGTTTCCTGAATCGTGAAACGTAAAATATCATAAAATTAATTTCTAGTCAGACACCAAGCCACTAAACTAGCCGGTTGCATCTTTTTCTGGGCGGTGTACCACGGCTTGATATTTAAGGTGCATTGATTTATACTATGATAGATAGGTAGATAGATATTTATTGGTAATAATTGCACAACAGAGCTCTTACAAAGAAAAATGGTAATACAATAGTCACAAAACTATACATAGATTGGATAAACATTAAAAAAAAACTTACAAATATACAATTAGTCAATATATAAAACAATACTATTTAAAATAAACATCACACATCATTAAAGCTATTTTTGAGATGCTCCTCTGTTGAGTAAAATGCTTTTTTGATGAGATACTTCTTAACTATAGATTTAAAGGCAACCCCATTGAGCTCTCTCACATGCTCAGGCAAGACATTAAAAAACAAAACTCCAAAGTGGTCAGTGCCCCTACGAGTCCTTGCAAGTCTGTGGAAGTCAGGCACTATGTTCGAGTTACTTCATGTAGCATATCTGTGTACCTCATGATGAGTGGTGTACTGTGAAATATTTTCCCTAACATAGGTGAGGCAAGGCAGAATGTAGATGGATGGAAAAGTAAGAGTATTTAACTCTGGAAAGCACATCCGACAGCAATCCCCATATTTTAGTCCCGCCAATATACGAATACATCTTCTCTGAAGTCCAAAGACCCTAACACAATGCGGCGAGTGTCCCCAATTCAAAACTGCGTAGGACATTAAAACAGAGTTTTATCCACCATACCGAAACAGAATATTTGCACTCGACGCGCGTTTCGCTAACGATGTTAGCATCATCAGGAGATGATTAAAAACTGTTTTTAATCATCTCCTGATGATGCTAACATCGTTAGCGAAACGCGCGTCGAGTTCAAATGTCCTGTTTCGGTATCGTGGATAAAACTCTGTTTTAGTGCATGTTGCAGAAGGTTCCAAACCCCAACGTAGGTGCGTAGGACATATTGGAAACAAAGTAGACATGATATGCTGCCATTAAAACATCTTTTGTAACAAGATTACCTAAGTGCCTGGAGAGCTTGGAAGAGAGCCGGATGACGTGAGTCTCCCAGGTCAAGCCAGGATCTGAAATTAACCGACTCTTCACTAGGCAAGACCTGCTGCCTTCTCTAAGAGAAAAATTGATGTTTTGTGTTTTAGCTGCATTGGCACTAAGCTGGTTCGCTATAAACCAGTCTTGTATTTTTAGCTGCATATCATGTGATAAGGCTTCCAGGGGTTCAGAGGGGTGGTAACGTTGCAGGTTGGTAGTGTCATCGGCAAAAAGTATCAACTTGCGCTGAGGAGAAGCAGCAGCAAAGCAAGGCAGATCATTAATGTGAATCAGGAAGAGTAGAGGGCCCAATACTGAGCCCTGCGGGACTCCATGCCTGAGGGGAAGGTTACCTGAAGTATTCTGTTTAAAGGACACATATTGTTGACTTCCATGTAAGTAAGACTCAACAAAGACAATACTACTCGGGTGAAAATTGCAGTAAGAAAGTTTATTTAAAAGTATCTCAAAGGAGACCCAATCGAATGCCTTTGTCAAGTCAAATAATGAGGCATATGATTGACTCTTCCCCAATCCCTCCGTCACAAATCCCATAAAACCTTCCACCGCAAGTGTGGTTGACCTGCCATTTCTAAAGCCGAGTTGGCTTTGAATAAAAAGGTTATTGCCCTCAAAGTATGCATTTATTTCTAATTTCATAAGAGACTCAAATGCCTTCGAGAATAGCGGCAGCAGGGATATAGGCCGATAGTTTGTCTCATCATGAACTGACCCTTTGTTTTTAAAAATTGGGATAACTAGCGGTTTTCAGGGCCTTAGGAAAAACATTTTCTCTAAAACACAGATTAAAAAGCTTTGTCAAAGGATAGACAATTATATTTTTCATATTTGTAACTATCCTGCTGTTCAGGCCATAACAGTCCGTGCTCCTGCTGTTTTTTAAGGAACCAATCGCATCTCGAACCATATTGTATGAAACCTCCCCAAACAAAAATGGCTCGATGTCAAAATGTCCTGATAAGTATTCACTATAGTTTTTATTTGTAGACGGCAAGCCGCTCTTTATATTATCCGCAACCCCTGCAAAGAAGTTATTTATTTATTTATTTATTCCACAGTACATACAGAGAAAAAAACTCCAAATTGTACAATATCTAGTGTTAAGTTAAACTATACTAACTAGCTAAATCTAATTTTATACTTAAAAGTTATAAAACTATATCTAAAAATATCAACGTTCTCAAAATGTTCATTGAAATTTCTTCTTAGTCTATCAGAGAAACGCTGGGATCCGTAAATTGTGCGGTGATGACTTGTATAGAATAACTGTCTGGATCTAGTGGTTCTCTGAGGTATTCGAAAAAGTACCTGCGATAACAGGTCTGCACAATCAATCTGACCATTAATCAATTTGTACAAAAAGTATGCAAAGGCGTTGTTCCTACGTTGTTCTAAACTCTCAAGTCCGGCCAATTGAATTCTTATTGAATAGTTAATGTCTTTGTAGGGAAAACTCATTTTGTACAACAAAAATTTCACGAACCTATTTTGAAGTTGTTCTAAACGTTGTGTTTGATAATTATAGTTAGGGCACCATATAATACTGTTATATTCTACTAAACTTCGAACCAGACAATTATATAATGATTTAATTGCTCTAATATCACAGATATCTCTACAAGTACGCCGCAGAAAACCCAACATTCTTGACGCCCTTAATATCACATTATCGATGTGTCTGTTAAAACTTAAGTCGCTACCAAATGTTACGCCTAAATCATTAATAGTATATTATGATATAAGTGTATAAGAGGACCTTTAAAGCACGCGCGACATATTTCAAAACACGACGCGCAGCGGAGTGTTTTGTAAGTCGCAAGGGCTTTAAAGGTCTCTTATACACGTATATCATACGCTATTTTTTATTACAAATGCATCATAATCTCAAACATGTTTTAGATATTAAACTTAAGGTATATATTGACGAATACATTAATCTGTCACATTTGACATGATCAAATGCTTCTATAGCAACCTTTTAAAAAGTAGGTGCATCATAAACATCATTTTATGCACGCTGCAGCGTGCGATAATCGTTGATTATGATGCATGCGTAATAAAAAATGGTTTACATGCTCCAAGATATGATTATTAATGGAGTATGGATATTTTAGCGGACATATACGTTTACAAATTGACATAACTTTACACTTATTGACATTAACCTCTAAACAGTTGGCATCACACCAGTTGACTAGATTTTGTAGGTCTCTTTGTACTTGCAGACAGTCATGCGTTGACTCAACAACACAAAACAATTTAAGATCGTCGGCATAGAGAAGACATCTACACTTTTGAAACACGGATACGACACTGTTGACATACAGCAAAAAAAGCACTGGGCCCAGGTGGGATCCCTGCGGAACACCAGACCCACAATTTACTTCACGCGACAACACACTGCCAATCCTCACACGCTGCTTTCTTCCCAGAAGATATGATTGGATCCATTCAATGTATGAACCCGTAATTCCCATTCTTAAAAGCTTCTCAGTGAGCAATTGATGGCTTACTCTATCAAAAGCCTTAGAAAGGTCCGTGTAGATGACATCCACTTGAGCTCCATCTTCAACTTCCTTCGTCAAATAGTCGTGAAACATACCCAGGTTAGTCGCCGTTGATCTTCCCTTGTAAAAGCCATGCTGGTAAGGCGATATATGATGCTTGAACAACTCAAAAATCTCATCAGTAATGATCGACTCAAAAACCTTGGATATTGTTGGTAACAATGAAATCCCACGGTAGTTTCCGATATTCTTTCTTGAGCCAGACTTAAAAATCGGAATAAGCCAGGAGTTTTTCCACATATCTGGAAAGTGGCCCATGTCGAATGAAACCTGGTATAGGCGACTCAGTGGAGTTGCCAGAGAACCACAGCATTCCTTTAGTAGCATCGCAGGAATTCCATCAGATCCCGTGCTTTTATGTACGTCCAAACATCGTAGCCTTTGCAAAACTTCATCTGATCCAAAATTATGATGCGAGACGGTGACGAATTCTGGTTCTACGACAACCGTCAGTTGAGTGCTTTGATGTTTATAGCAGCTCTCAAAATGTTCGGCAAATGCATCGGCTATTTGCGCGGGAGACTTTTTTAACTCACCGCGGTGTTCCATGTTTTTAGGAATACCGTTAGCACCATTTTGCTTAAGCGCATTAACGTATGACCAGAAGTATTTAATATTAGTTGGGAGCATGTGTTCTGTATTTGAGACATACAGGATATAACTCAGCTCAATTAAGTATTTAGATTCTCTCTCTCTAATTCTAAATGCTTCAGCATTTAGATTATCTGAAGCTGAGGATGGCTCAAGTCGAGAGTTGGATCTTATAATGTCCCACAGGCCGACTGTTTGTTGCCAGATCTATTTATGTACAGATCATTTGTCCTCCTTTTAGCATTTGAAATTTCCAGCTTATACTGTTTTCTATAGCTATTAATGATTTCTTTAGTTACTAATATTGGATTATGTTTGTTAATTATATACAACGTGTCCAATCGATCCCTCATCTCTTTTAAGTTATTATTAAACCATATAATTGTGTTACTATTAGAGCCCTGTTTTAATACTTTAGTTTTATCTAGGAACATACATCTGCAGAATTGTTAATAGTTTTCATAAAAATGTCAAACTTATCTTCAACATTTAATCCACTCGAAGCAATAAAATCCCAATTGCACTCTTCAAGAGAGTTATAGAGATTAAACAGACCGACATCAGTGATTGGCTTATAGGTGTAACGCATGCTTCCTTCCTTATACTCCCCTGGTAGGTAAGCACTAAAAAGAACCCCTGAATGATCAGAAAGACCATGCATATTAAATGTTTGCACTCTGCGACTGTCTTCAGCAATGTTGGTGTAGACATTATCAAGACAACTCCCATTTCTAGAGTTAAAATTCACAGTGGGACGAAGTCCAAAGGACAAAAGAAGATTGTCGAGGAATTGGACTCTATGGTCAATACTCACCATAAAGAGAACATTGAAATCCCCTGTCAAAACAGTTTTCACAGACATGCTAGCAGAACTCAAAATTTGGGAAATAATTTCGAGAAATTTATTAAAGTCGACATTAGGTGATCTATATATGGTTATAAGTTGTATACCTGCAGACGCAAGAATAACCCCAGCTGCTTCACAATGTATTTCCACTGAGTAACGAGCAACGTCAAGATCCACACACTGAACATTGTCATGCACAAATACACCCACACCACCATGAGCCCTCACAGTCCTGCTAAAACTCACAGCGGTAGCAAATTGATAAAATTTAAGTGCAGAGAACTCATCAGGAGAGAGCCAATGCTCATTAAGGCAAAAACAGTCACATTTGTTATCATTCAGGAGTACCTCAAATTCTAAAAACTTATTTCTAATGCACTGAACATTTACATGTAAAATGGTAAAAACATTCTTAGCGTTTTCTGTGTTGACCACATTGATAGAAGCCTTCGGATTCAAGGGTTCTGCAGCCGATGACGTCGTTCCAGATTCAGAAAATGGTTGACACGAATTACACACGGCCAGAGCTCTGGCTCCATCATATTGTCTTTACTCTCCTTTGGCACTCCAAGTTTGAAAGAAGAGACCTGCTTGCTTTTAGTAGTCATTTTTTCACAGAGGCAACCTTCAATGCCATGGCCCGTTAAATAAGAAGTAACATCAGCAACCTCTGTTTTCCGCGATAGTCCAGACACAAGAAAAAACCAGTGAAGTATCTGTGCAGCCTCCAAGAGGCCCCCTTGCCTATTTGTGCCTTTTATGGGAGGAGGTCTATTGTATGTTTGAGGTCACTTTTTATCTCTCCTGTTAAGTACGGTTTGCCATTCGTCTTCATTATCTCCTGTAGGAGGGCTGTTTGAGGCAAAGACATCTATTGCTGTTTCGTTTTCATTCTCATTATTTATGTTCATATTTTTTATATTTTCAAGCTTATGTTCAGTGGCAGCAGTGTTGGGTAC
Organism: Pissodes strobi; assembly: GCA_016904865.1. Lineage (NCBI taxonomy): Eukaryota > Metazoa > Arthropoda > Insecta > Coleoptera > Curculionidae > Pissodes > Pissodes strobi. The sequence goes on from MU182199.1 coordinate 136,186, forward strand.
CTGTATTAAAGGCTGAACGTTTGACCTACTCACACAGTTCTGATTGACAACCTCTGCGCCAGCATTGCCTGCATTGTTGCCACTACTTGATGCACGTATTGCACGTGTACTTCGTTTAACATTCGACAACGCCGCTGTGCACTTTTCCATATCCGTTTTTTGTTCACTATCTGAACTTTTTTCTTCTTCCAGGGTCCTTATTTTTTCTTCCAGATAATTCACTTTCTGTGTCAGAAGTGCCTCATTTTCCACAAGTTTACTGATCTTCGCATTTAATTCCACCAACATTTCCTTGAGATAGTTGATTTCATCACTTTCACTTTTTGAGGTTAGGTCAATGTTTACATGGTTCATATCTTCGACATGAGCACAAACTGCCCTTTTCTGCTCCCCCGACTGTTTCAAACACGCAGGGTGAAACACACACTTGCATTTTTTACACTTTACTTCACTTAATAAATACATCTTTCTTACAGTGAGCACGCGATTTTCTAGGCTTTTTATTCTCCGAAATTTCCGTTGACCTGTCGTCGCCTGCCATCTTGCTATTTCGCTATGGGCGCTGAATATCTATAATATGTATGTATAGATCTTTGGTTACACTATTAAGACTCAGTGGTGCAGAAAATCTAGTTCAAAAATTATTTAGGTTTCTATATATTTCATATTTTTTATTATTTTGTTTTTTTTCCGTTATTTATTATTGTGTAGCTGTAATAAAATACTGAAGTGTCACATTTATTTAAAACAAAAAACTCGCAAAAGCGTTAAAGACGACGAAACATCAAAATATGTTTTGGGAAGTATCAAGCGATACTTTATGATCATCTATTTACGTGATTTGTTGTTTTTGAACAAGTTATATCTAACCAGTGAAAAACCTTAAGCGTGAAGATGATATAAATTATACCATATTCTGGTTACAAACGAATCAAAAATGTTAAAATACATTTTTATTTCAGGTGATGCCAGTTTACTTTCATCCAACGAACTTATGTTCCCAGAAGAATACCTGCGCCTTTCCCTGCATGATTCTTCGAGACCTTTGACAGAACGAACCGATAGGTTACTGTCGACCAACCAGTCGTTCAACTTAGTTAAACATAGATCAGTGGAACAACAGTAGGCTTTTCAATAGTCAAGTACTTTTCCTTTTTATCTTGTTTATTTTACTTAAGACTTCCGTATTCTCGATATATTTCAGGACTATTTACAGAGTTGCTCTAGTGTTGTAATCAAATGAGAGACCAGGCTCAAAATCCAGTTTTACTCATTTTTAAAATTTACAAATTCCCCAAGCGATATTAATGAGATCATAATGACCGTGATATGAGGATAATCGAAGTGTCATATTGGGGAGACTTAAAATTATTTGCCTTCAAGGATTGCTCTAGTTTACAAAGTTTTTTTTATTTCCAAGTTCACCAACTTTTATATTGAAATTTCTTTTAAAAAAGCTGAAAGAATAAACAGGACTATATTTTTTGTTTGTTTTAATAGAATAGGTTAGTAGAGATATTTTTTACTAAGTTTGAAGGTGCTGTCATTGTCAGAACATTGTAGATTTTTTATTTTTCTTCAGTAATTAATTTATTTCCAATTTTAGCGCAGTTTAGAGGTGTTGATTAAAGTAATGAATATTAGTTTGATCCCGGATACAGCATTTTCTTTTATTTACACATATAAGCTCATTTAAAACATATCTCGTACATTTTCGAATCAAATTTATTCCTGTACAAGCTTCTTGTATTCGCTGCCACACATCGCTAAAGGAAACTGGTGGCGTAATAATAATGTGGAACTTAAAATGATATCTGAGAAAACGTTAAGATAGAAATGTGTCTGGGCAGCCAGCTGACTACACTGTAGGGTGACTATCTCCCAAACAGCACACACATATCCATTGGATATCTTATGGACCTCTGTTGTCGAATATTTCAGATTTTCCTGGAAAGATATACAATGGACGTCCATTGGAGGCTACGAATGTCACAAAGTGGGACATCCGATGGATGTCCATCGGACGTCCTTATTGAATGTCCATTGGACAACGCATTAATTAAATATACTTCATCCAATGGATGCCCTTATTGAACGTCCATTGGACAACGTATTAACGATATATACTTCATCCAATGGACGTCCTTGTTGGATATCAATGGATAAGGGATTAATAACATGTACTTCGTCCGTTTTGCATTAAAAGAAAACCAATAAGTAACAGAATGGTAATAGTAACTTTATTGTGTTAAATCCAGCTTGTTTTTATTATCTAGGTAGTTCACCCTTGGCAACCATTTTTTGACACATTCGTCCACTGTGTCGTTATCAAATTCATTATTGATTTTGACAGCAGCTTCTAAAAGGTTAAAAAACAAATATTTAAAAAGCTGCTGAATTAATTTTTTACATGACTAAAATTCAATTTTTAAATTACCGAATACCCCATATATGCAAGAGTTAAGTGAAAAGAAAACAGATTGATTCATTTCTTTCAATAAAACACTGTATTAAGGGATTTTGGTTCTCGCGTTACAGCTAGTGTTGCATACAACGTGATTCAAAATATCAAACACATACAAAAACTTCAGGGGATGATATTGTCATTGAGGTTATACACCCAGAAGCCTCTACGGAAGTTTGTGGGTGTACAGGTTTTTTTTAGATATTTTGTACCCTATCTATACAACCTTTTCTAGAGAAACAAAAAAATATATATACAAAGGTGTTAGGGTTTTACCTGAACCGCCAGAAAACAATAAAAAAAGAAAAAGCCGTTTGAAAACTGGAGAAAAATTACAACTTCGTTTTTTAAATGGAGCGCCTTTTATATACTAATGTTTTTTTGAATAGATCTTTTTCTCCCGATTCCAAATATATATGATATATAGTTATTTTCAATGAACTAATAGATAAAGTATTAAAACACCTGAAAATATCATCAGGTAGATGATATGATCACTCTTCACATTTTTGTCATCATGATATACCGTCACCTTAGATATTATTAGAAAATATAAATCAAACATATAGACCAACGAACTCATATTCATATTATATTATTGAAACCAAGAGAGAGATCTAATAAAAAATAGATATACAGTTAAAAAAACACCCAAGTTTTCACCCTATGTAGTTGTAAATTAATTTATGGTACTTTTTATCAAGCAGCGTTTGAATAGACTTTTTCAGCAGGCCGCGAACTACACATGTAAAATGACAAAAATAGTTAAATTAAATTTTGTCGGATTTCCACTGTCTTTATTAATTTCTAATACGCAATAAAGTTTTAAATGATAAGAATATATATACAACTATTTTCAAGTGTAAGTTTGTTTTTAAGTTCACACTTGAAGATACGTGTATCCTTTGTCGTCCACCAAAACGCCCTGTATTAAAATAAATAAAGGCAACACACGTCTGACAAAAAGGTCATCATCACTATATATTGTCTACCACTTTCAAACATCACTGTCAAATATTTGAAAGGGTTAAAAATCTGGCAGTTTTTAAAATATTGAGCTTACCCTTCAGAACATCCCAAAATTTCAAGTTTTTGAAAGGTCTTTTCCCTTTGGCTCCGTAAAACAAGAACTGCTGTGCTAACTTGTCTGTTATCATAGCACCAAGGCTCCTCTTGATAAATTCATATGGTGTTTGGCCCTCCATCTTTGAAATTTCCATCACCTGCAAAATAAAAAGTATAATCAATATGCAAGGTTGTATATGCAAAAAAAAATTAATTGAAAAGTCCTATCTGTATAAAAGAAAATAATTTGACTTTATCGTACTAGTGGAACACCCTGTATACACACATTAATGAAAATGAATTAGGTGTTTTTTGTGAAAAAAGTATTGTGCTGATCTTCATTCCAATCAAAAAAAATAATAATAAAATATATGTAAATCAAATCATAAATGTAAGTATAAGAATTTCAGGTTATAACTTACTGCATTTTTCAAATGTTTTCTTCAGCTAGATATATGTGAAACTTCTCGAAGTCTTCAGAGTTACACATTGGCATATCGAAATTCTTGAACAGAGATTCCTGCTGCTCATCGCCATTCTCGGTGTTACCATTATTGCCCTGCCTTACGAGGGTGTTGACGTCTTCAGCAATTTGTCGTAAAGTCCATTCAAGGCTATTGCACTGTTACGTCATAATTTCTGAGGTCAAAAGAGAAAATCCGTACGTCTTAGATAGACTCGTACGTTATTTTTTACACTAGCCAAAAGATGTCTTTGTCCCTCTTTTCTATTCTGGAGCACGTTCCGTTTTTATCAATTTTACATACTTATTTTCCGTTTTGCAAACTGCTACACTTTATTTCTTGGGAATTTTAATAATTATGAAAATTATTATACTATCATAAATACCTAACAATGCAATCTTCGCCATTATTGTACGTATACATGGTAATTTTATTGATTCAACAGCAGAAATTTATAAAAATAACGTCAATTATTTTATTGTTTGGTATGTATAGATAGGTATCTTTGAATAAATAAAGCTTAGAGACTATTTTTTGAAAAGTGCTTAAAGAAATTTCCAAAGCATCTGCAACATGCTACAATGATAATAAAAACTATAGAAACCACAATCTCAGATAATACAAAATACAAAATATTATTATTTATTATTGATTAATGAATTAAATCTGTTTGATTATTTTCGTTTTGATATTTTGACATTGACGCCAATCAATGTCAAAGATTCCAATTTGACGGACCAATTTAGGACATACGTTCATTGCATAAAGAAAGATGGAATGATATGACGTAACAGCGCAATAGGCCTGAACGGACTTTAGTTGGGCCTTCATTAACGCCTGCCTTTATTAAAAGCTCTCTCAGAATGGCTTCTAAAAAATACAATGATTATTAAAATGATAAAAATATATTATTTAATAGTTTTTTTTTCTGGTATTCTGTGCAGGAGCAAGTAGGAGAAAAATAAGTATTAGAACTCTTAGAACCTACAAAAGAAAATTAATGTTAACTTTTAAGCGGCATGGGTAATGTAAATTCATGTGGAACTGTGCAGAAAAAAGATGCAAACAGAGAGATTCGTCGGCAAATACCTGAGATTCCTGAGGAATAAAAAAAAAACCGAAAACAAGAAACCATAGGCAGGAGCCAGTGGGTTCATAGGCTGTAATTGAAGTTATTTACTTTGTATGTTTTCTTTTCTATTTCTAGGTTTTCTATCTTTCTGTTGAGCCTGTTTTTTGAGCAACTGTCTATACACTGCGAATAAATCAAATCAAATCAAATTTATTCGCTTAGTAAAGTACAAAGGGGACTTAAACTACCTTAATAATATATATTCCTTATCCTAAGCCTTTAACCAGCACAATGGATTTTTAAAATCTGTGCATGCTGGTCTTTAACTTACAATTTTACTTAGAAGGTTATACTACAATTATCAATTTCAATAAAAAATAAAAAACATTGTACACCAAAGTAATAATAAATCCGACAAATAAATATAGCGGAAAATTGTTTTATGTATACATTAAACGAGATACATATATGGATTCCAAGATGTAGCCATCAATTAATGGGCAGAAATTTAAGTCACTAGATTCTATAGTTCCAAAGTAGAACAACGAATAGAACTGTCTCTTGTTCTTGTTATGTAAATCTATTATGCATTGGTAATTAAATACAGAATATCGTTCTACTGCTTGTTATCTATTCCCTAAAATGTAAGAGCTAGGTCCCAGGCTGACGTCTATTTTCTCTCTTATTTTCTCTCCCCCTGAGAATTTGCTCATAAGTTTATTATAAATTTGAGGCAATGCAAGCAAAGCAAACAAAAGTCATGGCTCAACTACTTTAATTGCCTTGATACTCCTTGGAGTTTTCAATAAGGTTCGTGCATCAATGGACAAGGCATTATGATGATAAGGCTTTAGAAGAGATAATAAAACATTGATTGTAGCATGAGTATTATTATTTTTGGTAGCCCATGAAGCCAACGATAAATAAAGTGGTTGAGTCTGGGGCTAACTGCTCCGAAAACTACTATCATCATTAATAAAATTCCTGAAAAAAAATTCTTGACCCAAGCTTGAATTACTAATGGCATCATATTCAACTGCCATCAATTCTTGTGGCGGTGCCTCAATTTTATTGGCAAAAGTTTGACTGTCTGTAAGATTCTGGCCTGACCAAGATGTATCACCGAGTGTATGGGTCGATGCACCATATAAAGAAGAGCCAGGGTACTGCAGTTTTCCACCTAGTATCGAACTGCATTGGCCTGCTTTATTTTCAGAGGAAGTTATTGCTAAATTTGTAAAAAAAAGGTCTTTACTACTTTTCTCTCGTCTATAGTTATGTCTTGAAATTTTAGCCCGAATCTTATTTAGGCATTATAAGTAAAAAACGGATGTACTTACCATAAAACTACAATCACATTCACTTCTCACTCCTTATGCTCGCTTCGGGAAAAAAGGCGCTAAAAAGTGCCAAGTAAAAAACCAAACAACCCGACACGACAAACATGAAAAAATTGGTTTACGGTAAATGTTCGGTTCGGAAACTAGATCACACCAGCTGCCGTGCCCCAAACTAACCCAAGTGAAGTCGCGCACTTCGCGTCCTTTTCTATCTCGCAGCCTTCACAAGGGTTGGCGTCCCGCCACTCCTCCGTTATATTCAGAATGGGTATTAGTCGTTATTTCTATTGGTCAGAATTATGTGCGGGCGATTCCAATGTTGGGAACTTATATTGCTTATTTTCTAGGTCGCTGTTGGCTGTTCTTCTAAAATAATAGAATATATTAGAAAATGACAAAAAGCGCGATGATTTCAATTAAGAGGAATTATATTAATATATACTACACATGCATCTTGCATACCTAGTCATTATATAGTTAATCGAGCAAAACCTAAGAAAAATATTAGGCAAATTTGAGGTAAAATTAAGCAAGTTTGTATTTAATATTTTCCGGTCTATATTAAAAAGGTGCATAATTATATGTAGGGGGAACCATATAATTTGAAGTAAGAAAAACCATGTGTTTTAATGAACATCCATTGGACGTTCACCAGTGTTCAGGCTGTGTTAAGCAGCGGAACAGTAAGAGCGTTAGTGGTTTATTTTACTGTCAGAGAGCAGCCTCACTCTCTGCTATGGCCAAGGAGGCTTGGGCACAGTAAATTGTAGAACTGAGAGACACCGTACAATGGTTGAATCTGTCTTTATTCAGAGAAATTTACGTCCAAAATTGGATCATCCAAAGGATGTTTCAAAAGGGACATCCATAGGACATCCATTAAAGGTACAGGATATCCTGTACTTATTTTGGACAATTTCGGGACGTCCGTTGGATATCGTGTGCTGTTTGGGTCTTAAAGTAGGACTGTCGTCATGAAATGTTATTTGGAAAATTGTAGAGCCCATTTGGGATTATTTCGAACATTTCATAAATATTTGACACAATATGGTTCCATAATGTCTTTCTCATTCGTTGATTTGACGATTTGAGAAATTAAGATTCAATGTCGCATGTTTTA
>MU182199.1:144110-159114 GCA_016904865.1 Pissodes strobi
ATAAAACCTACAGCATCAGGTAGATATATAAACTACCATTCTCATCATTCAACCAAAATGAAAATTAACTTGGTTTTGGCCCTCAAGTCCAGAGTGGAAAAAATTAGCCATATTTCATTTAGGGAAAAAAACTTAAAGCGTCTACACGGCATGCTTCTTGACAATGCATTTCCTAAGCATCTTTTAAATAAACTGATTTTTGGTACAAGAACTGCCTTAGCAGTCGAACAGCCTCAGAGGGACCCAAATCTTAACATAGAGGACATTAGCAACATTAACTTTTATAGATTCTCGATACCTTCAATTCCATCAATAACCCCCAAATTAATAAAAGTTTTCAAGAATGAGCCTAGAATCAAAATAGTTAATAAATTTTCTAAAACTATTGGCAATTTATACACGAAATTGAAGGACAAAGAACCAACTTTAAAGCGCTCAGGGGTTGTATATAAAATACCCTGTTCTTCATGTGATAAAATATACATAGGGCAAACCTCAAGAGTCCTTAAGGACAGAATCACATCTCATAGGAGTGACTGTAGGTTAGCTAAACAAACCTGTGCCCTAGCAGAACATCACTGCACAACCGTACACGTTAGACTTTCCAAATGTTGAAATTTTGGCCTCCGAGAGCAATACAACAAAAAGACTTTTTCTCGAAATGGTTGAAATTTATCATTCAACTAATAGTCTCAACAAGAAAAACGACATAGATGAAACAACTGCAATCTACTCTCAGCTGTTATCTGTAAATAATAATGTACATAATAACCACTCTCTCGATTCAACATAACATATTATATGATCGTGCCAAAGATTTGAAGAGTCGAAACTGTGACCTCTTAGGTTTAATTCTCTCTTAATGTCTAGGTGAATGATGATGTAACAATACAACATAGCTGTATTCGAAGCTCTCTGGGCAGTTTTGTAAAATTAAAAGACTAGTAAAATTTCCATTTATTAAATTAATGTTGGTGTGACCTAACGCCATCTATAACAGTTTCGTAACATCCTCTGACTGAGCACCTGCGCCATTACAGGAAGGATCGTGCCACTCAAAAAAGTATAGCAGGTTACCAACAGGTGGCTCTGTATATTAATATCATTAATAACTCATTATTCATGCGCGATTTTTGATGTATGACAGGTTGCATTGTTACATTGACATTTGAACTGTCGCTAGTGGTTCTAGAATGAAATCTGCATCCCCACATGGTCTTGGTGGCATGTAACTGTAAATTAAATTAAAAGTAATGTAATCAGCTTTTATCTTCATAATCATGGGAGATAGGGCTTCTGTTGTTAATGAAATCAGTGACGCTATGTATATATAACTCATCTTGCACTGAAGGTAATATAAACAACTTATTAATGTGCATTAGAATAGTTGTTACTTAAACTTTCTTTTTCAAATTGGAGCCTTGACAAAGAAATAAACATTTTCGAAAGCTTGGACAGTAGTAAACAAGAGTTTTTCTTTTGAATTACACCCAACATATGGCCGTTACCCCAAGATTATAAGTTTGTTTGTTAACTAGTCGGCCAAGACTACCCTCTCACTTCAGTATATATATATATATATATATATATATATCTCCAGACCTTCTTGTCGCCCTGTTCATATTTATTTGTTGTTGAAATGATTTTTATAGTCTTACAATTGTATGACTTCTTTGTCAATGCCAAGTGATAATACGATAGCGATAATGTGCATTATCCAAGACAATAACTGTTGGTTCTTCGAATGATAGCAACAATCTTTTGCTTATCTAAATCCTGTTATCATTACTTGACACAAACGTTTTTAAACCCATCATGTAAAACTAAATATTTCGCGTCAAGCAAGCAGCAGCTTGCTTGTCTCATAGCTTTTATAACATTTTCTTGTCAAAACCGTTCCAGTTCATTTTTTTTGCTTAAAGTCCAGATTTGATGAAAAGCAGCACACCCCGGTAGACATCAGTTCACTTTAAGTTGAACACGTTGCCGCAAGAGCATAAATTTGCGGCGCCAGTTCACACAATACTTTTCTACATTCTTTTTTGAGAAAAAAAATCGAAGTTTCTATTACTCGGTAAAAGTGCTACAATCAGTTATTTCTCGTACTTTCGATTTGCCCAAGGAGTACATTCTTAATGTAATAATGGTGGACATCTTGTTCCTAATATAGTATTTTATTCTTTTACTTAAGAAGGTTTTAGCCTTTATAATTGAAACTTAAGGTTCAACGATGTCTTGGCCCCCTTTAATATATGTTTCTACAACCGCAAATTTTTAAAGCTTTACAGATGCCTTCTTGCGCAATCGATATTGAAAGAAGTGGACCCCATTCTGTTTCAATTAAAAGTGTTCCAATGCATTAAAATTAAATTTTTAGGCTTGAGGATTTAAAAATTCCCTTCATCGCAGCTTGTTTTGATAATAATAATGGCTGTACCATGGAAAATTAGCCGTTTCTATTTGATACCGATTTAGGCGTCTAAAACTGCAAACTTTTACCTTTTTGTAATTTTCGTGCTAAAGTTTTCATATGATGACTTCAAACAAATAATAACAATCCAGCAACGAGTAACTTGCAGCTCGGCCAGAATCCGATACTTAGCTGAAAACCATGAATAGGCAAGTGTCAGCGTCACATTAAACTGAGATTCAAAAAGGGATTTTTCGCGAACTGGGTTTAGATTATGCTAATTTATGATGAATTAACCTTTATACGTCATATACCTATCCCCACCAACATAAATGTATGATATACTGGAGATACTTCGGTTTTGTTGGCGAAAACGCTATGCAAATGACATAACCCAAGCAAAACCTGCTCAAGACCAGATTATGCTTGGCTAACCTAACGATGACGTCATCAACATTTCCCCTACTTCAGGTTATGTCGCGAAAACGTTAGATTATGCTCAAAACCTAAACCGTTTATGCTGGATTAACCTCACGTAAAATTGCTTAAAGTGTTCCGAGCATACACGACTGTGTTTTTATCAATTTCTATTACACTATTAGTTTTTATCTATAAACATATGTCGACATATACAAAAAAAATAGAAAAACATATGTAGGCATATCAAGAAATAGAAAAGAATAATAAACTTGCCTTATCCCAACAGGACTTTCTCGTTATACATATTTTGTTTCAACTTATTTCTCTTCAAAAAGCGGTTATGTTTCACTTCCGGGAGCGTTGTTCATACTGCTGCATGTTCTTTAAAATTTCTAAACTAATTCCCGCAGTACTTTCGACCGACCGAATTGTCCGGGCTCCTCTTTAGCTTCACACACCCGAGCGGATAAATCGAACCTATGGATGTAATCAGCGAATTAGGTTTTGCACGTACCAGGACCATTGTCACTTTTGTCAAAATGTTTTGGCTTTCAGCTCTAATCTTCCGATATCAATTTTCGGATTAAATCGTCTGGTTAATGATGTAAAACTCACCGTTTTATACCAGTTTTTATGCAGTCTTAAATAAAAAAGTAGTGAGTAAAAAACCAGTCTCTTAAAAAGCCCCACGAAGCTTAATAACTTCAGTTATAGATCATTTTGTCATATCATGTATCAGAAGACATTTTTATGATGACATATTTTTAAAAATAGAATTTTAAAAGTATCGACGTATGAGAACGGTCAAGTTAACCTCTGATGAATATCCGTACCGTTTCATGAGTCCAAGGTAAGAAAAGTATTGACAAAATAAAATTAAGAATCATATTATTTACCAGCTTCACTTTTATAACCAACAAAAAACGCGTTACTATGAAGTTAATACTTGGGTAGCCACAATCTGTTTTATTCGGAATTAGAACGCACCAATCCTTTGCTCAGAAATTAATTGTAGTAAAAATCTAGTAGAGCATCTTCAAACTCAGTCAGAAGAATCTTCAATAAGATGTGTTACTTAACCAATTATATTAAACAAAACAACAATTATAACCAGCCGCCCTTTTAAAAATGACTTCCGAACCTAGCGGCAAAATGTTTCAGTGTTTTTGTTTCCATGCCTTCAAACAAAGATTTATGTAACCAGAATCCGAATTTTGCGACAGAAATAATAAAAAGAATATACCCCAATAAATGATTTTTGATGAGTGACTATTAAAAATCATCCTAATCGTCCTAATACAAAGTATCAAAATCGAATGTCTACGGAAGCCATCGACGGGCACCAATTCGTAATGGTTTTTGTGGTACTGGTCACTCCTAATGATTTCAACTATCGAAAATTATCTATAGGAAACTTTGAGGCTCTGAATCTACAACGACTGATATATCGAAACATACAAGTAGTGAAATTAAATTACTATAATCTCATATTAGTTGTTCCTAAATGAAGTGTCAATTTTCGAAGAACAAAATAAAAATATTAAGTAAAACGTAAAGAAACGACAAAATTATTCCAGAATATTTTGTAATATTTGTGCAATCTTGTAAAATGTGTGCGTACTGATGTAATGATATGTAGTTATTCCTTAATGTTAAGAAGACTTTAAGTTTCGAATAACTTTGGATTTTCAAGCCGTTTAAAAGTAAATACTTGCATAGTAATTCTTGAAAATATAACTACAACTGGCCCTCTGAAAATTTTCTCCTTCGAATTTTTCCATAAACTATCAATTGCACAGAACGTCTTGAAACGTTCCAAGCAGTGTTTAATGCTATTTGAAGGTGCCGTAACTTCTGAATCGGTGAATAGTAGTAGCTTTTTTACGTTGTATGTCTTTTCTTGCACTAAGTTTTCGAGGTATATTTTATTTTTACCAGCTAAATGTCATCATTATTATGCTTTGTACCGCAAACCTTTTGGCCATGGACTACTTAATCTAGGAGTGCGTCGACGAATGTTGAGGAAGACGGCTTCGATGAATATAAGGCCACTTCTCTCTTTGCGTGTTGATTATTCTGGGATTTCTGCTACTTCATCGTTTCAGCCGTTTTGATCCTCTACGCTGTTTCCTGTAAGTATTGGATATAGTTTTCTTATATAATGGGTTGTGTCTGTTTTGGGGACCCTATTATTCCTGGCATTCTTAATTGTTACCATATTCAGTTGCAAAGCTGCCGAGTCACCTGGATGCCTCGTTCCTCTTCGGTAGAAGTATTCCAGAGTTTAATAGGATGTTCGTTCACATTAAGTACTTCAGCAATATTATAAAAAGTGGCATTATATTACTTATCACAATAGAGATACTGAAATTATTTATGAAAAAGTAGTATAGTACGATTCTCAGATCCATTGTTAAAAGTTCACCAAATTTGTTTTGATAATTTGTTTTGTTAGCCAGTGGCGTGATCATAATTTGCTTGAAATTTATTTGAAATTTGTGTTCCTTATACTACGTTTGAGTACCATTCATAAGTGTTCAATTAAAATGTCAACCGTATATGCCTTGGAGTCGAAGATGTTTACGAGGCATGTCTAGTTCCAACATTGCATGCAAGCATTTACAGCAGTTTGAGTCAATTACCAGAATAGCGCCCAGTGCAATAAAGTGTCGAGTGTCTTCTTTAATCGCTATGAGCTGTTTCTGCATTAATAACACGTTCTTATTTTATCGAGCGCTTCGTTTTAGGCAATACCGTTTGAATGTCTCTTGATAAGTTTATCCACCGTTATACATTGAGACTTAAATTTTTAGTTCGGTCACCCCCTATGTGTTTACATTTTTAGTTTCTACCAATGAGCAGACTAAAAGAGGTGCCACTAACATATATGAGTAAGAATGATTGCCATTATATTGTCCACTAAGGGACGATATCGCAAAAGCGATAATAAAAATCAATATAAGATTGAAATCTCTCGGATGGAGAGCTTTGAAAATGAAAATGGTTTGAAGCTGTTTTCACTAAACATTTATCTGTGAAGAGGAATACTATTTATTATATTTTTGTTCTTTTGTTTATAGTCTAGTGTATATATATAATTTATCAATTATTGAAGATTTACAATATCAGGATTTATTCGTACCATTATAATAGTGTCAGCAGAAATTCTTCCTAGTGTTCTAATAGATATTTGTTAAAACATTAAACATATTTTTTCAATCCTAAATCCAATTAGTGAAAATGTACCATGTCATTGTCTCTAACGACAAATTTTCGTAACCTGAGAAAGGTATTGTCAGTCTAGGGTGCCATTATTACAATTTAGGGACGCTGATATTTACCTTTATCGGCTCCAGAAGAGGATACATGTTATATTTGTTGATACCTAAAGTGCAAGTGTGTGCGGTCCATGCAAGCAAGAATAAATAGCACTACATGCCGAAAATGTGTACCTATTCAGTGCAGTATAGAGTTCAATGAACTGTAGAGTTCAAGCACCTTAAAAAAGCTAAGTTTGTGTTGTTGTTAACGATTCGGACGATGTTCTCGTCGGTAAACAACATTTCAAATTAAATACAATATCAGCTCAACTGGTTTCGTTACAATTGTGCATTCTGCTAAATATAAAAATATGCTCCCTTTAGCCTGGTCTGCTACGATTTTGAAAACAGCGTGATCGCTAGAGTTTCATTTTATCACTCCTGGATAACACACGTATGACTCTCTTCGATATACTGGACTTTGTTCCATAAACTAGAGCATTTGTTGAAACCTTGAGAAATTCCAGATATTTTAAGATTATTTTGAAGCATTATTCAGCGGTTCAACAAATTAAGGATGTAACTTGCATATCGAATATTTTAGGTAATGGGCCTGTATTAAAACATTCTAAGTTATTTGGATTTGTATTTTCAGATTTTAAAATCGTCATGTTCTTTAAATCAAATGTATCCTTTTCAAAAATATCAGTGTCACTGAGTTAATTTGTGCCAGTTTCATTTGACCTTGCGCTTACTCTCAAAAAAGCCGTATTTAAATTGATTCCATTTTCCTTGAACACCCTCACAAAATTGGAATCTTTGTCAGTAACTGTTGCAACTATCTTGTTATTCAGATCAAAACTATTGTTTATTTTAACTTTTTTGTCAGATCACTAGACACCAACAAATCGCTTGCATGCCAAAGCTGTTTAGTGTCTATTTAGTCTATTATGAATCCTTTGATACGCGGCTAAAATAATAATAATAGCAATACTAATAATAATAGTAATGAATATTCTTTATTTCAGAATTATACTACATAGTTAAGAAAAGATCGCGTTAAAAAAACAAAACAAACCGGCTTTTCAGGCCTTCTTCACTTAGACCTAAAAGGTCTTTTGTGACTACCCTGCTTTAGATTTTCCCGGAAATGCCTGCACTTTTCGCGAAGTTCAGGATATTTCTAGGGGCTAGTTGTGTAATATCCTTGGGATTACATGCTACTCCTTCCAGATATTTTAGCCTTTGGCGGGTCAGTTCTCTACATTCGCAAAGAATGTGTTCCGCAGTTTCGTTGGCTGAGTTGCAAAATCTACAACATGGATCCTCAGTTTTTTCCATGTTGTGGAGACAGTATCTCCATGGTCCATGACCTGTTAGGAAGCTCGTGACCGGTCTTAGATCGTTTTTACGGAGAGCTTCTTAGTGTATTCAGGCGAGTGCGATATGAATCTTTTCGCCTGTCGTTGTCCTGGAGTGTTTCTCCAGTAGGCCTCTTTCTGCGTTTTTTCCCACTTATTGAGGTCCTCTCCGAGGTGTCCTCTGGTGGTGCCACAGAATGGTTCAGGTCCGTAGAATGGACTCTGTGCTCCTTCTCTGGCCAATTGGTCGGCAATTTCATTGCCTTCCACTCCTTCTTGCCCTGGCACCCACAACAGAGTGACTGTTATGTTTAGCCAGTTGGTTAAGAGCGTTCCGGTATTCCCAGGTAAGCTTTGAGTCAAATTCGCCCGAGGCTAGTGCCTTTAAAGCCGCCTGGCTGTCGGATAGTATATTTATGGTTGCGCCTCTCGGTTTTCTTTTGATGCATTCAGAGGCGCACAGTTCAATGGCATGGATCTCTGCTTGGAAGATGAATGGGGGCTTTACCTATAGATTTTGACATCCTGCATCTAGGACCATAAACCCCGGCGCCGACCCCTTGTTCCATTTTAGATCCATCTGTGTACCAGACCAATGTACCTCGTTCGGGCTGTAGTGCTCTCATTGTTGGGCGATCTTTTATGATCACCTTAAAGGAGCGTTGAAAATCCCCTTGTCTTTGGCATATGGTCTGTTGGTTTGGCCAGCGATTCGACTCTGATTGTGTCCAGAATCTTTAGATGGCCAGTCAGATCACCTGACTTAGTTGATTGGGTCTGGATTACTCTGGACGCGCTTAATAACGCCTCCCTCCTCACGCTTAAATGCAGGGGAAGAAGGTCCAGCATCGACTCCAGTGCTATTGTGGGGCAGGTTTTTATTGCCCCTATGATACCCAGTCAGGCAAGTCTTTGCACTTTTTGTAGCTTGCCTTGCGTGCTTTTCCTCTGTTTTGGTCCACCAGACAAGTGAGGTGTAAGTGACTATTGGTTTTACAACCGTAATGTATGACCAATAGATCATCTTGGGTTTTAAACCCCATGTTTTGCCAAAAAGTCTGTGGCATGCCCAAAGTGCCGCTGTTGCCTTTTTGGTAGTCCTTTCTATATGTTCATTCCAGTTAAGCCTGCGGTCGAGGACTATCCCCAGGTACTTAACACTGTCTGAGAGTTCAATCGTCACGCCGTCTAGGCTAGGGGCTGTAAGGTCCACCTTTCTCCTTTTTTGTGAACGGTACTATGACGGTTTTACTGGGATTGACATTTAGTCCTTCCCTTATACACCAGTTTTTAACAAGATGTAGAGCATTTTGCCTTTTGGCCGATACTGTACCATCATACTTACCCTTAATTTTGATGACTAGGTCGTCAGCATACCCTTGGATGTCATACCCTTCGGTTGTTAGTTTTACAAGGAGTCGATCTACTACCAAAGACCACAGCAAGGGCGATAAAACTCCGCCTTGCGGACACCCTTTTGCTGCTTTTACCGTTACAGTAGCGTCTCCTAAGGTTGAGGTAGTTTCACGACTACAAAGCATGGCTTTTATCCATTTCGTTGTAGTTTCGTCTATATCTCTGACTTCTGCGGCCCTTTGTATGGATTCATATGAGGTGTTGTCAAATGCACCCTCTATGTCTAAGAATGCACACATAGCCACTTATGTCGCCACGAATGTCTTTTCACTATCTTTTACTAGGCATTGGAGCGCATTTATCGTGGATTTTGCCGGTTGGTAGGCAAACTGTTTTGGATGTAGTGAGGTTCTGGAGATAAACTCGCCCCTGATGTAGTCATCTATGATTTTTTCCATACTTTTAAGTAGGAAGGAGGTAAGACTGATGGGGCGATAGGCCTTTGGTTCGTCCGGTGGACGATTCCCAGCCTTTGGGATAAACGCAACCCTGACTTTCCTCCAGTTCTTCGGAATGTAGCTGTGGATATAGCTAGCTTTGAAGATTGTTTTCAGGTACGGTAGGAGTTCATCACTGCCTTGTTGGAGCAGAGCAGGAAATATGCCGTCCTTACCTGATGATTTATAGGGTTTGAAGCTATTCAATGCCCATTTGATCTTATTGTCTGTAAAGATTTTACCCGCGAGGCTTCTTCCCCCTCTGTTGGGTCGTTCAACGTCCCATAAGGGGGGTTCCTCTATTTGATTTGCTTCCGTGACAGCAGATCCAGGAAAGTGGGTCTTTAAAAGGATCTCTAAACTCTCCTATTGTGTCTCGGCGTAGCGGTTGTCCGTCTGTCTTTTGATTAGACCGATTCCATTTGAGTGATCTTTTGCTAAGGCTTTTTGAAGTCGCACTGTTGGGGCCAGTTCATTGAACCATTCACTCAACGTTCTCCATGTCTTCCTCTTAGATTTCCTCAATTCTTTGTTATATTCAGCTAGGGCTCTGCGATAGTTATCCCAGTTGCCCGACATCTTTGCTGAGTTAAAGGTCTTTCTTGGTTTTGCTTTTAGTTTGTCGAGTTCCCTATTCCACCAGGGGACATCCCTGTGGGATTTTGTTTTCTTAATAGGGCAACTTTTTTCATATGAGGTGATTATTATCTCCTCTAAATGTTGTGAGGCTGCATCGAGCTCCTCTATTGTTTCTATGGATGGAGGTACTCCTGCAACTTCTGACTTTAGGTAATCCTTATAGAGGACACAGTCAGTTAGTTTGGGTACACGATTTTCATCCAGGCGTTGTACCTCTGCCTCCACGTCGAACCGTATGTGCATATGGTCCGACATGGAATTTTCGTCCGATACCCGCCAGTTAATAATTTGGTTAGTTATTAAGTAGCTAGGGTTAGATCTAAGACCTCTTTTCTAATCGCATTCATAAAGGTGGGTTTATTCCCTCTATTAATAATGTCTACGTTATGAGATACCAAATATTCAAGAAGGTGCTCACCTCGAGGGTTGATGTTCGTGCTGCCCCATTCCGTGTGGTGCGCGTTGGCGTCGCAGCCCAAAATTACCTGTTTGTTCTGCCTGTTGCACCAGCTTATTAATCGTTGTACGTTGGCTGGTGGTGGGTCATGTGTGTCTCCTGGGAAGTATGCTGAGGCCACCACCACATGCATCGCAAGAATATTTTGATTCTTTCTTAAGGCACCAAAATATTCGCAAGCATTATAAGGTTCTATATCTAGCAAATATTTATATAATCGTCTTTTTAACACATTGATACTTTTAATTTCGTTGATCTTATTTGGAATGCTTTTATAGATTATATGCAGCTATAGTAAGCTCCATTTTCAAACATTGTTAATCTATGTCTGGAAAATTTATAGTCTTATATTTTGTGGCATTCCGTCTCAGAGGTCCGTTATCAGAAAATAACATTTGATTCTTATAAAAACAGTCAGAATACGTTCCTGGATATAAATTGCTGCGATAAACTTTCAACTGCATTATAATTGCTCTTAAGGCTCTTTTTGGTAAGCACGTAACTTTTCACTATTCCTACTGCTGCCATAATAGTATATTATGATATAAGTGTATAAGAGGGCCTTTAAAGCACGCGCGACATATTTGAAAACACGACGCGCAGCGGAGTGTTTTGTAAGTCGCAAGGGCTTTAAAGGCCTCTTATACACGTATATCATACGCTATTTTTTATTACGAATACATCATAATCTCAAAAATATTTTAAATATTAAACTTAAGGGATATATTGACGAATATATTAATCTGTCACATTTGACATGATCAAATGTTTCTATAGCAACCTTTAAAAAAAGTAGGTGCATCATAAACATTATTTTAAGCACGCTGCAGCGTGCGATAATCGTTGATTATGATGCATGCGTAATAAAAAATATTTTATATCTTACACTCGATTAAAAATTTGCATGATACACCATCCTTACAACATGGCGTATTTACTAATAATACGCAGAGTAATACATCGTACCCAAGTTTCCGACTAATGTGAGGCTGCCATGACATTAGATTATTTAAAACCATTCCCAGAAACTTAGTGGTGGGCTCCAGATTTTGGTTACTGTCACTATTTTACCTCGGCTACATGACCTGAAAATTTCAGCCCTCTAGCTGTACTGGAACATGATTCATTAAATTGTTTCACTTTGATTTCGGTTTGATTCGATTTTCATTTTTTCGGACTTACCCTCGCTAAAGAAGTTTCACTTCAAAAAAAATTGTTCGTTTCATACAGACCTCTCAACAACGTTAAGCACACTCAATGCGAGAACTCCATTTCCTGCATCAGTAATATCGTTTAGGTAGACGCTACCCCCACCAATTGCTACACTGTGAGTTCTCCCCGATAGATTGAGTTAATTCACGCAAGGGCTGCTCTCTAATGCCATATAATTCACGCTTAGTGAATATAATTTGATAGTTAAAGGTGTCATATCAGGATCTCATCATTCTCCAAAAATACTAGAACGTTATGATCAAATTGCCAGATGCGATCTGCCCTTTAGATAAGCTTACTACTAATACCTAAGATTATTTTAGGTCATAGAGTCTGTGGCGATTATACATCACATGTGCAAATATTTTTGATAAAGATTGACGCGGACTTATCGGTCTATAGTTTTCAATAATTGTCTTACCTTCTTATTTCTAAACAATTACTACAAGCGCCTTTTAACTAATTCAGAAATATTTCGTATTATTTTATACTTGTAGAATTACATAATGAACACTATTCTGTTTTTAAGATCTGATATAATATCACATATTTCAATAGCATCCACCATCTTTGCATACATGTCGTCTGGAATCCTTACAATATCGGAACTAAATGTAATGCATGGTAGCTTGTCCAAAATACGTGTGACTTTAAATGTTAAGATTATTAAACTTACTAGCTATCTGAAATTTATCACCGGCAACACCTATCTCACGTTTTGTTGTTTTCCAGCTAGTTCATTAACAGCCCCAGCACTTTTTGATTTATTATCCGAGTGTCAACTTATTTGCAATTTCTTTTACTACACTCTTTGGGTACGTTGTCATACTCACTTTTCTTCCCACTATACATACTTTTGTAAGCCAGGTTAGTTTCGGTCAGTTTTTGGTTACCTTATTTTCTTTGAAGATCATACGTCTGCTTTTTTGTGCTCTGAGAAAATGCGCTCTTACGCACACTCCCCTGATGGGGTAGTGTGGGACTCACCAGCATAGCTGGCATACCCACTAAAAACTCAGCTATGTTCCGACCTGTGCTTTAACCCCCTAGGGGGCTCTGCAGCAGGCCGGATGGAGGACTTCCGGAATTGGCTCCTATTAAGTCCTGGTCTTCCTATTTTTGGTGCCTCGCTGTGATTACTAAGATACCGCCTCGCTTGATTGTTGTGTCGTCCTAGTTGGAATGTAAGAAGCAGGATTGGATGTTACTCCACTCCTGCTTTGTGTTTCATGGCACTGGTTGTCTCTTGTGCTATCACACAATTAAACTCCTAGGTATTTTGTGTTTAGTCTATCTGCATCTTACTGGGTCGTCTGGATCGTGATCTATTGCTTGCCTCAGATCGGCATCGGCAAACGCGCCTAGCCTTTTCGACTATGAAGTCCTCTATCGGTTGCCACTGTAGGTCAGCCCGCAGGTCGGCATTTCTGACGAACCATGGTGCGCCAACTGCCCTCCTGACTATAGTTTGTTCAATACTGGTACAATGTTATGTCATAATGATGACACCAGCAAATCCCATAAGAATACGCTTGGTGTCATCATGACGTAACATTGAACCTGTATTGAACAAACTTTAGCTTGTTTTCCGTTCCTGATAGCAATTTTACGCTGATTTTCGCTGCATATCTCCAGGCCGTTGAACCATATGTCAGTTGAAGCCTAGCTGTCGTCTTTATCATAGTGAGCTTAGTCTTCAGTGACATTTGGCTATGTCTCCCGATCATGGGATTTAGATTGTTCGCTTGGTTTTGTTTGTTGCCGCTTGGATGTACTTTTCCACGTCAAGCCACGGTCCAGGTGCACTCCAAAGTACTTGACCTCGTCGTTCCAAGGTACATCGATATTCTAGAGGGTTATGGCCTGCGTTTTGTGCTCATTCGCCTTGATCTTCCAGTTTGTCATCCATGTTGTGAGTTCGTCTGTTGCCTCCTATAGCATAGCGCTTATCCTTGTTGTATTGTGGGCAAATTGTACCATTGTATGATCAGCATACAATGAAATTTGCGCGTCGTCAAATGATGGTATATCATGTGTGAATAGTGAGTATAGTACAGCTCCTGATGCCATACTCTGTCGAAGGCTCTTTCTACATCTAGAAAGTACGCCCATGTCGCTTAGCCGCTGTTAAAGCCTTTTGTTATGTACTATACTACCTTTAGCAGTAGTAACTCCGATAAATGTCCTTTCCTGAATCCGTATTGGAAACAGGGGATCGTGTCGAGTTAATTGGATTCGTCGTTGAGTTCTCAGGATCACTCTCTCAGCCACCTTGCTCACAGCCGAGAGGAGACTAACTGTAATTTTCTGAATAGGTCTTACTTTTACCTGGTTTAGGAATTATAATCACCTCAGCCTCCTTCCACCTGCCAGGAAAGTCGCCCAAGTCTCATCATCGCATTGATGATGTTCGCCGTGGCTGTGATTCCTTTTTTGGGAAGCTTCTTGAGCATCAGATTGCTGATTTTGTCAGCACCTGGTGCTTTTCTTACTTTCAGCCTCTTTATGATGTTTGCAACCTCACCTGGTGAGATTGGTACATCACATCTAGGTTAAATGTGTTTGCTCGAGGCGCCTGACGCTTTCGGGACTTATGCTTGTTCTCCATCCTCGTCAGGATGTTCGTTTAATCTGTCTTGGTTTTGCATGGTTTCGGCGAATAATTCCGCCATATCCACGTCCGCGTACATCAAGCATCCTGCCCCGTTCAAAGGCGGGATAGGAGTCTTGGCGCTGCGTAGTTGCCTCTGCATCTGATTGATCTGCGAACTTCAGCTCTCTAAGCCTCCTTAGCCAAGATTCGTCTCTATGCGCCTTGAGTCGTTGTTTTTAAGGTGTTGCTGTTTTGGTTTAGCGCCACTCTGTCATTTTCTCTGCCAGTTCTTGTGTATATGCACCTTAATCTCCTACTAACTCGAATTACGTCTTTGATCTCATCAGAGAGATTATCATGCCCGGCTGTTTGGAGAGATCTTCAAAGACAGTGCTAGTATTAAAAGCCTGAATGATGTTATTCTCCAGGTTTTCTACTTCTAATTCTAGCGGCTGCACATCGTTTATACGTATTATTTGGATTGTCTCTTTGATGTTGTTCTGGTATCTAAACCAGTTGGTCATCTTTTTGGTTGTCAGGTTTGATCTTCCAAGTCTCAGATTAACATACAGTATTATAGGGTTGTGATCTGATTTATATGTATATTAATAAAACTAGAACGTTATATAGTCGATACCGAAGATATTGAATAAATCATAAGTTATTAATTCAATTGTTAAAGGGGTCTTTGATTTGCAATGTAATGTGGCGGGTAGGTAACCTCATATTTACTTATTTAGTTTTGCTTAGGATTGTTCAAAATCAAAAGTAAGCATCCAATAACAGATACTGATACCGC
>MU182199.1:184114-223892 GCA_016904865.1 Pissodes strobi
AATATAGATCAGGAACAGAGTTGGTGAAAGTATTGGGCCCTGAGGCACGCCCGCGTTAATGGTGAATGTGTCTGAGATGTGTCCACCAACGCAACGTGCAGAGATCGGTTCTTAAGGAAACTGGCAAGCCAGCTGGCAGTCCGAAGTACGGCAGTTTGTTGAGCAGTCCATCATGCCAAACTCTGTCGAATGCCTTCGAAATATCCAACGCAATCGCTCGAGACTCTCCGTAGTTCTCAATTGCCCTACTCCATATATGAGTGACATAGGCCAATATATCTCCTGTCGATCTCTCTTTGCGAAAGCCATATTGATTATCGCTGATTATTATTTGGCTCTCGAGGTACTTGAGTATAGTTGCTGATTGACTACACGTTCCATGACTTTGGAGATTATTGGAAGCAAGGCAATTGGGCGATAGTTTGAGGGCGTGGTTTCCTTGCCTTCTGTTGGAACAGGTTACACTCGAGCGACTTTCCAAGAAGATGGGTAAATATCTTTTCCGTAAGACAGTGCAAAAAGCCTGGAAAAAAACGGGTGTTAGTTCGTTGGCGCAGTTCTTTAACACGATGGCAGGAATTCCGTCCGGTCCTGATGCATTTTGCGTATCTAGTTCTTTAAGGTTTTTATGAATATCACGGTGATGAAACGACTTTCGCAATGATAGTGTTGATGTTGGATATGGTGGGGAGATCCTTGCCTTGGGGGACATCTAAGGTAGAGTGCGATGAAAACATTTTGGCGAGCATGTTTGCTTTTTTCCTTCGCTGTAGTCGCCGTGATGCCACGTTCGTCTGTCAAAGGTGGGAGAGACGTTTTTGTAAAGTTATTACTTACTGCTTTTGCTACCGACCAGAAATTCCTGGAGCCACTGGGGCATATCAAAAGTTTATTCCTGATCCTTTGATTGTGTTTGTCTTTAATTTCGCCGATTACATATTTGCATTCGTTTCTCGCTTCGACAAAATAATTGCGATTTTCAGCGGTCTAATTTTGCTCTCAGTACTTGTAGGCTTGCTGTTTCCTACCTACAGCTCTTTCGCATCTTTTGTCGAACCAGGGCTTTCCTTTTGACGGTAACTTGATGGAATTTGGGATGTATGCTTCCATTCCTGAGGATATTACTTGCGTGCGCTTTTTGCAGCAGACTGACGGACCAAAGCAGACGTCGAGCCAAGGAATATCTACTCCCTTAGATCGTCCCAGTTTGCAGAATTGCAATGCCAGATTTTAGGAGGCAATGGTGGATCCTTCTGTAGAAGTGGCAATTCACAAACCGTTGTAATAAGTTTGTGGTCGGAAGTACCTAATGGCGAACCAACTGTGATTGTGTACTGGTCAGGATTGGTGGTTAGAAAAAGATCGCGTTATATCTGAGTTCTCTTGAAAAGCTAATCATTTTCCATAGGTGATTTGCACCATTTTCTAATCGTGGCTGAGTTTTTATTTCAAACCACATTCTTGAGTACACCTTTACCCTTTACTACAAATGTAGTTAGTATTTGAAGATTCTCAGAGGGATCTTTAGTTGCAACAAACAGCCTTAAAATTCGATTGGCGGTTGTTAGCCAATGCCATTTTGCCAGGATTTTCTTTTCGGCTAAGCTAGTGGAACATATTCCTTCTCCGACTGCTTGGCATATTTTGTACAAATATTGCTGATCGGTACTTCGGTACCTTACCTGAGGCAATTCCGTTTTAACTGGCCTGAATTCGACAGGTATCATTTTGTGCCTTTGTGGCAACCGGCAAGAAGCTTCGAATCGGTCCTGAGTGGCCATCTGATTTTTGTAACAAATGACGCAACGGTAGTTCATTGGCATGTAATAAACATATGCTGAAACAGAGTTTTATCCACAATACCGAAACAGAATTTTTGCACTCGACGCGCGTTTCGCTAACCATGTTAGCATCATCAGGCCACGCGGGAGCGTTTAACAGGTCATTATGTTGGGGGGTTGGAACCATCGGCAAAATGCACTAAAACGGAGTTTTTTTATCCACAATACCGAAACAGAATTATTGCACTCTACGTGCGTTTCGCTAACCATGTTAGCATCATCAGAAGATGATTAAGTTTAGTTTTAATCATCTCCCAATGATGCTAACATATGGTTGGCAAACCGCGCGTCGAGTGCAATAATTCTGTTTCGGTATTGTGGATAAAACTCCGTTTTAGTAAGAGGTAATTGTTTTGATATGGCGAATTATGAAAAATTACATTATGCTATAGGAGCTTGGTCCAAAGTTAAATCATTTTGAAAAAAATATAATTGGGTGTGTATAAAATAGTCTAGTAGGTACCATTTGCTTACCAGCCCTGATTGATTTTTAAAAATAAAGGTTTCAGACTATTCGCACTCCTAAGGGTCTGGCTATTTTTTGTACATTAATTATTTTTCAACTGAGTTTAAAGCACCCCAAGACACAGCTTTTCCGTGCTAGCCCCTCTTCAATTTGAAAAAAAGCGGCCCACCCTATTGTACATGCACGGGGCCCGGCTTATTTAACGCTTAAACACGCGAACACCACCGACTGGACGTTCACAAACATGTAAATCTTGGACGTGCACTCACGGCTCAAAGCATTAAGGAGGTAATGCTCAAAGCCCCGGTTGGACGTCCGTTTCTGCCTCGGGGAATCGAAACGGTACCTAAAGGTTTACCACGCGCCCCCCAAACTGATGACGAAAAGGCCGATACGCGACACGTGTTAACTCGACCGAGAACGAAGCGGAAGTTTAATAGCGAATACCATTGATAAAAAAGTGTGCCCAGTGCACAAAAGTATCAGGATTTGACGATTTGACCTTGAGTTCAAAACTCTTCGTCACTATCACTACTTGAAGATAAAAGGGAATTTAAAATAAAAATATCTTTTTTCGCCATTTTCAAAAAACCATCTGTTTGTTATCCTTTGTCGGATTTCGTTATTTTTTCCTTTGACAACAACTGCGGTGCCACACGTCCTCCAAGGGCTTGTGCGGAACTGATTGCACTCGGTGCAAGAAATGTCGCACCAATTTCCCAATGGTATACAAATACTTGCCCTGCACTGGCCAATGGTATGTACATTTTGCAATCGTGCCGCACTAGTTTTACCAATGGTATTCGCTATAAATGTCCTTAGTCATTAGTGGCAGTAAACACTGTAAACCACTTAATATTTATCTATGCTGTAAACAGTGAGCTATATTACAAAACACCCGTGGTAGTTTTCTTCAAATACTGAATAATCATGGATGTAAAAGATTTTTATAATATAGTGTTGAAATTATGGACGCTATCTGATTCTGGGACAAGTACCTTATAAATGTATTCAAAATGTCAAGCAGAATCCAAAAATGTAGTAGTATACAGGCTATTCCATTGAAAACTAGACTATTTGATCTCCCCTCTGTGTACTAATGAATTTTCAAGGTTGCTTTATTCTTCCAAAAAGTGTTTGTATCTACACCCGGGTACACCCCTGTAGATATGTTTCTGTAAGACGTAAAATAAAAGAACGTTATAGACATTATACATGATAAACCATCGGTGAAAGTTTGAATTATGTTATAAATTAATTACTGTTAAACAATTAGACCTAGCCTACTCCGAATAAAGTTGTTTTTTTTTGTATTTGTTTGATTAAATTACGCGATTATGCTTACAAAGGTTTAATATATCTATTATAAAATTAACTATTAATCATTTGAAAATCTAATAATACTAAGCTTACTCTTTTATGGTCTCATCAATTTTCCTTCACACTAGTAGCAAACGTTTTTCCTCGCTAAAGTAATAACACAATTTTAGAATAAATATTATCGATAAAACTGGTAAAGCCATGATGTGATCAATACCCACAGGTTTCGCGCCAAAAAATCAAACCGCGCCTCTCGACGCCCGCATCAAAGCACGCGCTCTACCGGCTGAAATTTCATTTCCCATCCCAATCTTGAATCTGAAGTCTGACAGTGACAGTCAATGACAGCCAAACAGTAAAAAAGTTTCAATGGTGTGTTGATTCTTGTGCTACGCTACGGTTTGATGTTGTGCAAAAATGTGGGTTTTCATCAAAAATCTGACTTTAAACATTAGAAGTTTTGTAGTGAATAACCATGACCGAGAGATCTGAAGAGTAAGTACCGTATTTGAGCTAGTTTTACCCTTGAAAATTGGCGGGTACAACACCCTTTTCTAGGGGTTGGTTTTTCCACAGCAGGGTGGAATTATATTGTACATGTCCAGGCTCAGGTTTTTTTTCATCTGTTACTATTTGATGAATGAAACAACTTGCCAATTAGTCTGTAGGTCAAGGAATTGAAGTGTTATTTCAGTGAAAGCCAACATAGCCCAAATCCACCCAAAGACGGCCATGGTTGGGCGGTTGGGCCGTTTCCTTCAACATGCTTATAACACAGGAATATGGGCAGTAATCGTTTATTTTAAGCGAACAAACTAGTCAGCTTTACCGATTTAATGGGTTCTATTTCAGGCAATTTGCCAGTTGATTCATGTAAAATGTTGTGGTTTTAATCAATGAACTATCCATTCATGAAATTTCTTAGTTTATTTCTGAATAAAAATACCAGAAATACCTACTTGTCCCTCACCTTGTAGTTAATTTAGGTGTTTCCTCGCCTACGCGATTGGTTTATCGGCTAGGATTGTTTTTATTTTGGATTTTGTCTTATAATTTTTGACAGATAGAGATTTTAGGGATGGTTATGGGTTATGGGATTATGAGTGAAATAATAGGTGTTTCTGGAGCTTGTGGTAATCTAAGGATATTTTTTATTAAAGAATAAAATAATGTAAATCAATAATTATTTGTAAGGAAGATTTTTAGATAGATGTATGTAAATATAAAAGACATCAACTGTTTTGGTCTGGAATATTTTTATTGCTAATAGGATCTAGTCATAATTCATCATCTACAATAATAATCCAGTTGGAAAGATTCTGGACATTAAAAAGTTCAACTAACTACTTGGTGGATAAGGGTATGCGTAGCGAAGGGGGAAATCACTGCAAAAATTTGACTATACAGGGTGATCCAAATAACTCCTTAAGTGGAAATATCTATTATTTTTTAAATTAAAAGAAAATATTCCAAACAAAAGTTGTTTGGTTTCATCTGCTTTTACACATACTTTTGTTTTACTTAATGTATACATACAAAAAAGCAAGGCACATGCCAACTTTGTTTCTTTAAATTTAATAATATGCCACCTTTTTAATAATTTGGAATGTTCTATTAAATTTTGCACAATTTTTATATGATATATCATGTATGAAAATTTAAGCTGGATTTATAGATTGATATAACATAAGCATAAGAAGTCAAACATCAATTTATAGATCGACATAACATAAGACACAACATAATATTGACATAAGAAGTTCACCAACTTTTAACTTCTTATGCTATTTGCTTATGTTAGACCAATGAAAACACAGAATTTTAATTATATTTACAGAGTATAACAAACCAACTTACCTTTTGAGAGAATGACAGGTATGTGATGTTCATAAAGTTTGGTGTCTTGGCTTTTTGAATGCTTGTTCTTTTTGAGAATGGTAAGGATTTATAAATTAATATACATAAGACTGTATAATATACTTCTTTAAAATATTTACAGCTCAGGCGCTACATAACACAAGCCCATTTGTAAACCGACCATTTATTATAATGTGCTTATGTTATGTAAATCTATAAATCCGGCTTTAATGGTTTTTGAAATATTGAATGATTTTTTTCAATATATATGCTTACCTATTTAGATACCTGCTGCATTTGATTTAAATTGCTGATTTTAATCAAGTGATTTTTTTATTTTAATCGATGATTTAAATCAAAAGAAAGTTCTGTAATTATAAATGCTATTGCAAAATAGAAACTATAAATAAAAGAATAATATTTGTGGTAAACCTAAGCAAGAGCTATTTTGTTACAAAAAGATGCTAAAAAAACATTTTTTTTTTTTTTGTAATATTGTAGAGGGATACTAATTTTCCTGCTTATTCTACCTCTAATTTATTTCGCCAATTTGAGTGGACGAGTCCAAATGTAGAAAAAACTCTTTCTACTGAAGCTGAAGAAGCAATAGCACTTAAAAATTGCTCTAATATAGGAAGCAGAGGGGCTTGAAAGTGAAAAAGAACATTCCTTGACAAATTTAGCAGTGAGTTCATCTGGGCCTGGTCCCTTAATTAAATCAATTGTATCGAGTCGCGCCAATACATCCAAAATGCTGAAATTGTGGAAACTAATATTCAAGTTGGTGTTTGAGTAGTAACTTTCGTTTTCATGAAGAGGAAGAGTGACAGTATTTACTTATACAGAAAAGAAGTAATCCGCAAAGCAAAAGCATCCACAATGCTAGATCCAGAGGAGTAATCTGCACTGTCAAGTGTCATCGCCTGCGTTATACCCCTGCAATCACTCTTACTTTTAACTGTGACATTACTGTGAATATATTGTTGATAACACAGCCTAGAGAGTTCCTTACATTTAGACCTGAGCCAGTGTTACCACACCTAATACATTTGTACTAGATCCTAGTACTTTTCAACCTAATCTAGTGATCTAGTACGTACTGATCAAAATCTAGTACTTTTTTAATTTCAATTAATTGTGCCATCTTAAAATATTACAATCACAGCTCAAAATATGGTAGGAATAAAGCAACTACAGCTTCATCTACTAGTGATTGAGAATTTTTTGTATTATTTTATTTTATTGACAATCACCGTTGTGTTGAGCTGTTGAGCGTTGGCATGATCGTTATGCTATTGACAGAACAGGAGCCGTGTGAATCCCCGACGTATGAAATTTGTTCCTTATTCGTAATATCGATTATAGCATCGGTCGCATTAATTTAATCAGAATTGGAATATTGGCAATTGAAAGAGTCGCTGTCGAACGAGTATATGCTATAATTGCTATAGGTTATAGTTATTAATGCCAGTGCCATAAGTTTGTTGTTCTAAGCTTGAGCTTAGTGTAATTGTATTAGTGTTACTATCAAGTATTTCGCAAATCATGGACCGGTAAGCTATAATGGAATTATAGTTTCGTTAAAAAAATCAAAAAATGCTTGTCGCTAAATCGACTTAAAATGTTCCAAATCGTGTGAAAAGTAATAACTTGTGCCATTTTTCAGAGATGTTATATTATTTGAAGTTAGTCTTCATGTTTAACAGTATATACTTACATATTTTATAAAGAATTCAAAAATATATGTACGTTATTAATTTATATTTTGTGTATTATATTGTATACTTACAGCTATCCGTTTCCATTAAAAGTTCAATTATTTCCAGTATTGTTGCCTCCAGATGTCCTATCAGTCCTACTTAAAAATCAAATCTAGTACGTTCTAGTACTTTTTATTTCGGAATCTAGTACATTTATAAAAATCATTGTGGCAACACCGCCTGGGGCTACAAAATATCAAATATGTTTCAATACACTTTCTTACTTTTTATTTAGTATGAACTTTCTTTTTTTCAATTCGATTCAATTCAATTTACCTATTCAAGATGCTAAGTACATTTACATAAATTGCATTGGTATCGGTATCTATTTTTATAAAGTTGAAAATAAAACAATATGAATTAATTGCACCTAGGTGGGCTAAACTACCTGCATGTGCAAAAAGTAAAGTAGATTTCATTACTATTATTACGTAGTATTTCTATTATCACACTAAAAATAATCACTATGCATATTTTTACAAGCAGAAAAAGAGAAGTCAGGTAGAAGACAAACATCAATTAAAAACAAAAATAACAATAGAATCTGAAATCAAAGTGACACCCTAAATCAATCAAAATTTTTAAATGCATATGCGCTGCAGCTTTCATTACATTTTTTGAGACTGGGCAAATTTTTTACACTCAAAGGTAGAAGAATAGTATTATACATTTTTGGAGCCAAATTTCTTTGAAGTACTGTTGGTAGGAAGTTGCAGAAGTCTGTCGGTTTTGATTCTGGTTTGATGACTGTGTGCTAAATCTCTTCAAGTTATATATGAATGAGTGAACAGGTTCTAAGACAATAAATTGCTCTTATAGTCAATATTTCTTCAGAAAATAGTAGGTCAGTAGGAAAACGTTTATTTTGACAGTATATAATTTTAAGGATGTAATTCTGGCCTACATTCAAAAGGCTTAGCGAGTTTTGGTACATATCACCCCACATGACCACACCGTATCTCATAAGTGACTGAATTAGATCCTTGTAAACACTAATTAAAAGTTTCCTACTGAGGATCTCCCTCAATATGTAGATTTTATATGGCAGCTTTCTAATATTACTCATTAGTCTCTTAAGATTTCACTTAAGGTTTCTATCCACAATGATTCCTAAATATTTTATAGAGTCAACTTCATAAATATTACTGTTAAAATTTTTCTCGATTGGAGGGAGTTCAGGCGCAGGTTGAACGAAGCAACGGTGGTTCCCGACCAAATAGACAGCATCCAGGAACTAGAGGCTCAAGTCCAATCATTTACCCTAAACATCCAGCGTATCCGTGATACACTCGTTCACTCTGTCAGGAAAGAGCGCCCTGCAGACTCCCTCCCAGATCATATTCTTATGCAAATAAGGACTAGAAACGCCATTAGGCGCCGATGGCAAAGGTATCATGCCAGAATCGACTATTTACATATGAATGAGCTAACTAATAACATCAAAATCCAAATCAGCGGGTACAGGACTGATAAATGGATGCAGTATGTAAATTCCTTAAACGCTCAGGACGGCTCCCTTTGGAGCCTGGCCAGGAAAGTCAGAGGAGCCTCTGCGCCCATGCCGGCTATCCGCCAAAACGGCAACGATATTATGAGTGACGAGGGCAAAGCAGAGGCCTTCGCTGATTTCCTGGAGGGGCTCCATAGGGAGTCGCCCGATACCATCCCTGCGCACACTAGCATTACTGATATAGCATCTAAATTGAAAACGCGAAAATACCCTATCCCGCCGCCGGTGATGAGCAAACTGCTTGTCACCCCGG
This sequence comes from Pissodes strobi, assembly GCA_016904865.1. NCBI lineage: Eukaryota > Metazoa > Arthropoda > Insecta > Coleoptera > Curculionidae > Pissodes > Pissodes strobi. The sequence continues at coordinate 193,122 of MU182199.1, forward strand.
GGGAGATTAGGTCTATATTAAACCGCCTGCCCCGAAATAAAGCTCCTGGGAATGATACCTTGCCATACTTAACTCTTCGGAATCTTCCGAAGAAATCCGTCATACATTTCATGCACATTGTAAACGCCATCATTCGCCTACAGCATTTCCCATCCTCTTGGAAACATGCCGAGATCATGATGATCCATAAGCCAGGCAAAGATCCGAGGCAAACCGGCTCTTACAGACCGATTTCCCTGCTCCCCACCATGGCGAAGGTGGCGGAGAAACTACTCTTGTCCAGAATAAGCGGCGCAGCCGATGGACTCGGTGTACTGCCCATGGCGCAATTCGGCTTCAGGGCTAGGCATAGCACTACCATGCCTGCAGCGAAGATTGCACACGACACCGTGCAGGGCTTTAACCGAGGTCAAAGCACTGCGCTGCTTCTCCTGGACATAGAGAGGGCGTTCGACAGGGTGTGGCATGACGGACTATTGTACAAGATGCATGTGAAGCTTGGCTTCCCGCTGTATCTGACAGCATTGGTCCAGTCATACCTTGCCGGGCGTACTCTCTCTGTACGCATAAACAGGGCAAGTTCGTCTGTGAGGCCGCTAAAAGCCGGCGTCCCGCAGGGCACTGTTTTGTCCCCACAGCTATTCAACTACTATATAGCAGACATCCCCTCCTCCCCTAACACTTCCTTAGTGCTCTACGCCGATGACACGGCAATTTACTCGCAATCCAAAATCGCGCAGACAGCAAAAATCAAACTCCTAGATCACCTCGACATCCTTCTCCCATATTATGCGAGATGGAAAATAAACTTGAACGTCCCAAAGACAGAACTAACAATACTAACCAAAAAGAGAACTAACTTGGACACTACGCCACTCACGATACATGACATTACAGTAGACGTAAAAGACAAAGTAAAGTACTTGGGAATAGTGTTTGACAAGCGACTGATCTTTACCGGACATATGACCGAGATCCGCAGAAAGAACGCTATTGCCCAAAAAAGTTTAAATATGCTCATCAGACCAAGATCTTTTCTGAGCCCGGCAAATAAAGTAAACATCTACAGAACTATTGTCAGGCCGACTTTAATGTATGGAGCCCCTGTATGGTCTTCTGTGGCGAGTACGCACAAAAAGGCACTGCAGGTTATGCAGAACCGGTACCTAAGAGCGGCCTTCTCGGCGAGCCGATATACTAGAGTCATGGACTTGCATTCATGGTCGAATCTTGACACGGTCGAGGAGTATATCGACAAGGTTTCCTGCAAGTTCTATGACTCTGGTATACGCGGTTCGCCACTAACGGCAAACATAGCCAATGTGCGCTACGACCCGCAGAATAAACCTAAGCATGGGCCCATACACAGGGCAACGTCTCTGTTTTACCAGAACCCAAGGCCGCCTGAACAATAATAAACGCACATAGCGAGTATAAGATCAGAACAAAAGACAGGACACAGACATACTGACTGGCTGTCCTGCGCGCTCCGCTGGAAAGCGATCTTGGCGAAGCTCGCTTAATATTTGCTCCTTGATTGAATGGGCAATGCCCAATACGCAATTTCCAGCTACACATCCCTCACAATAGGGCATATTGATGCCCCTTACGTGAAAGCCAAAGAAACGTGAAAGAGGTTTTTTCAAATTGTGTTTTTCCTCTGTTCTAACCGTCACACATTTAGCACTCAAAACAAGCCTGCATTACATCAGCCTTTCGGTAATACACATTGAACCAGGCTTAAAGGGTAGGTAACCCGGGGAAGCAAATTGCAGTGGTATAAACGGCACATAGATAGGTTTATAGGTAGGTTAGCTAGCCCTAGGCGTGTCAGCGATGCGCCCCTACAAATCACGTCTGACTAGATGTGAAAGGCGGCGCTAGCTGCGTGTAAACGCGACTTATAATTACCTTAGGAAGCCACCAAAACTGTAACTTTATGAAATAAATGATGTTGTTGTTGTTGTTGTTAAAAATTTTCAGGTCGACTTGCAAGGGTTATTGTAAAGAATATATATTTAATTTTAATAACATCCAATGCTAATTTAAATGAGTCTAACCAGTTTTTTAGTTTCTTTAAATCCTCGGTCATAGATTTTTTGACAGATAACCATCAGTCGCCCGAAAATACATCACTGTGTCGTCAGCATCATTGAATTGATATATATTGTAAAAAGAATTGGCCCCAGAACGGTTTCTTGTGGAACCTCAATTTTGATTTTTAATGGATGTCATCAATTTTTACAACTTGCATTACTTTCGTTAGATACCTCGAGAAGACATCCAACACAGGGCCCCTCACCTAATAGCATTCTAACAATGGACCGCTTTAAAAAGCGGTTGCATGCAGCGCATTATAAGATCCTTTACACAAATAGTGCACTATATAAAAATCGGCCTTTCCCATTGGTCGATCCGCATGGCCCTCCGCTCGCTTCGCTCGCTACGGGGGCTCAAGAAAAGGAAACTAACCACGTGCTAACCCAATCTAACCCAAGACATACCCAGAATCAAGAAAAAGAGCTGTTTAGAAACATAATCTTTAAAAAAAAAAATAAAAAAAAGCAACGGGGTTCGAACCCGCGTTTTCCAGGTGAGACCCAACGATCTAAACCTCTACACCACTAGAGCTCTTGATAGAAATCGATTGCATCACGCAGACATATCGTAATACGAGATGGATCGACCAATAGGAGAGGTCGATTTTTACATAGTGCACTATTTGTGTAAAGGATCTTTAAATGCACATGCAGCTGGCTTAAGCAAGCAACTCCCCAACGACAGTCCGAACGGCTAAACACGCAGAAGCCACCTTCTGGCTTAAGCAAGCAATGTGCCCCTCGAGCCTTAAACCCGCATCAAGCAACAAGCCCAAGAATTTAGCATCATCAACGGGTCCCAGGGAGGTGTCTAACGTCAAAATCATGCACCGGCTTCAATGGCTGAATTGCGTTAAGACACAGCCAATGTGATTCCAATTGTTATCCAAGGTTTTAATTTTACATAATTTTTTTGGTTTTATATGTTTTCACGCTTTTAGCATTATTCAGGCGTTTCTCATGTATAGCTATTTATGGCAGATAGGAAACATAATTATATAGTTATTTACTCATTGTCATTATCGGCTGCTAAATTTATCTTCATATTGTCAACCAGTATAACAATTTGGTTACCAGAGTTATCAGTATATAATGTTTCAATGTCTCAGATAAAATATGGTATGCTCATGGAAGGATGCTTGTACATGCAAGAAATCTCTATAGTTATATTATTTAAGTTGATCTTGATTAAAGTAACACCAGAGTAGTTTAATTTAGAAGTGGACATTTGATAGCTAAGAGTAGATTTTATAAAGATCATTATAGGTGTTTTTCTTTCACCTACACCAACTGCACTTGGTGTACGTCAGTGTAGCTCCACCAAATAATCGTGCAGCAGCGGAAGAAAAAGCCATCTCACCATTGTGATCATGATTTTCTTACAAAATTGTCTTGTGCCTTGGGCAGCAGCAGCTTAACAAAATTGTAGGCTAAGTTTTGATTTGTTTACTATTTTTCCGCCAGTTCGCCATTGTCCCACCATTTTGCACCAACTTATACCAACAAACTAGTCGGTGGTGAAAGTGCTGCACTAAATGACACTCAGTGCAAGTGCACCAGAGAAAGAAAAAGGGTTGGTGCAAAAGGTGTACTTAGTACAGGTGAAAGAAAAACACCTTATATAGCTAGCCATCAATATAAAAACTTTCATTATTAATTTGCCAAGTCTCGGTATGTAAAAAAAAAAGTTTAAACTATAAGTTTTGCTGAGAAAGGTTCCATTTTTGCTTCAACTTTTATAAGAAGTGGTAGTAATCCAGTATTTTCAAACATTTCTTTGACAATACTTAATGCTTGATCTTTCTCTGCAGCAGTCAATTTAAATTTGGTTTTTAGTAGTTACATCCAAAATATAAGCTACAAAATGGTAAGGCGCTAGTGCTTACTTATATCGTTTTTCAAAAGCATGTAGTCTATGGAAATTCTAATTCTTCCTTAATTTTTTTCTCGTAATTACTTCTATATTTCTACTGCATTAGATAAAAAGGCATTTTTTCTCTGTAATTTATCAAGTAGTGAATTTCATGATGTTTCGGTATTCTTCAGCAGATTGTTTAAGATCAATGTTTAACACTTTCTGATACATTATGGAGTCAGTGTCCTTTTTATTCTCATTGCATACTTTCAACGGTTTTTCCCATTGACTTGCATATACTTCTAACAATCTACCATAATTGTTTGACCTCACGTTACTCGGAAGAACCAATGCTTTTCGAATCAAATCAAAATACCTACACTTTATTGTCCAAGAATTCAATTCTTATTGACACAGTCAAAACTAAAGTGAACTAGTGTAGTAAAAGGTACTTAAAATACATAATATCACTAATAAATCATCTGACATCAGCCAAAGTAGACTAAAACATAAAATTAAAATTGTAGTATTGATACATTAATTAAGAATGGAAATGTGAATGCGATGATCTGGTTAAAATCACAAAACACAAAAATAAAAATACCGACTGGCCTATAAAAGCAATATACACAAATAAACTATATGGTCATCAAGTTGTGATATTCACAAAATTGGTATTAAAATTAAGCACATGTACATGTATACAAACAGATTCAAATCTTAACTGATCTATGTACCCAAACAAATCACACAGACAATCCACCAACCCAAGATGTACATTAAGGTTCAGATAAAAAATCTACAAGTTATTGGCAAAAAACTCAGATACTGTGTAATAGGCTTAACCGACAAGGTGTCTTCTGACTGTTCACCGAAACAGGTCATTTTAATAGCGAGATGATTAAATATCTTCTTACTCTCATGTATAAGAGATTTCTTGGTCAAACTGGAATTTGGAATAGGCAATGGTAAGGCATAGGCCCGGCGTGTTTGGTAACTGGGCTACGAGCTGAAGAGTCTGCTCTAGTTCTTGTATATAATCACAGTTTCCAGGATAAACAACAATGGCAGAATGAGAGTTGGGCCATTGTTGGGAAACTTACTCGAGGATCTCGGATTGCTTCTTCATACAATCTGGATCCTGATGAGTTTTTATTCGTCTGATTTTATCAGTCGCTGCGTTTTTCGTCATTGTTTGTTCTGTTTTGGTCGTTTGTCATATCATTACATCTCTAATAAGTATTTTTTTATTTTTTCATTACCCAGAAAGTATTCTACAAAAGTCAATTTTTTATAAACTTAGACAAGTAATTACTATTTAATTTTAATTTTTTATACTTTATGGCCAGTAGTTATAAGTTCTCATATTACATTAGGCCTTACTGGCTTACTTAGATTATTTAGGTATACCTTAGGTTTTAGTTAGATTAAGAATATCATGTTATTTATTCCCCATACTAGTCATGCGACTTCGGGGACTGCATACCAACATTATTCCACATTCTGTTTAATTTTAAGAATTTGTAAATTGTATTTTTTGGAATAAAATGAATGAATGAATGAATGATTCAGCGAATGAGCATTTCTGCGGCATGACAGGGTTAATATTCGTTGTGATTTATATAAGGGCCTGCAAGAATCCCCGGCCTTGCGCCACACAAACATCTAATTGCGCGTTTCTGCAAAATAAAGATTGTTTCAAATAGTCCCCGGTTACAGTGACCCCAAAACGCAATGCCATAGCGAAGCCTGGTGTCAACCAAGGTATAATAAACGCCCCTTGCAGCTGAAGCGTCCAACTCCCCAACGACAGTCCGAACGGCTAAACACGCAGAAGCCACCTTCTGGCTTAAGCAAGCAATGTGCCCCTCGAGCCTTAAACCCGCATCAAGCAACAAGTCCAAGAATTTAGCATCATCAACGGGTCCCAGGGCCCCGCTCCCAAGCGACACTCGGCCCAACTCGCATTTAAATCCCACCACATGGGTCTTATCTATATTTAGTGTCAGTAGGATTGCATTAAACCACTCCCCTACCTTCACCAAATCCTGTGTTATTTGGTTGTTTAGACCTTGTATTGTCTCTGAGTGCCATAGGATTGTAGTATCATCCACAAAAACCAGCAAGGCTTCAAAGATCATACAGATATCCTATCTTCGCCTGAGGAGACTTTATTTTTAATGGTTGAGATGGTATCAAGGACCTCACCAGGGTCAGTGGGAGCTAAAAGTGTCTTCTATCAATATATTAGAGAGATGAATCCGTCCCAGACTGAACGCCCCCCAGCAAGCCCGCGCGCAATGCTGCGGAAATGCTCATTCGCTGAATCAGGATCAAGATTGTATGAAGAAGCAATCCGAGATCCTCTAGTAAGTTCCCCAACAATGGCCCAACTCTCCTTCTGCCTATTATTGGACCCATTTAATCTACCGTTGTGATAAGACCGTTTTGCCTCTCGAATAAGACGTCTGTAAAGTCGTCGGTAGTTATAAAAGTAGCTCCAAAAAGACCGACTATTGGTAAATTTTCGCATGTTATGTAGTGATCCTTGGTTTTTAGAAGATACCTACCTTTAGACCCTTGGTACCCATGGCTTCCTATGCTTCTTTTTGATTGGTCTGATAGGAAAGCATTTATTAAAAATATCATTCAATTTAATATAAAATTCATAGGTTAGTAGATTAAGTAGATTGGCATTGGCATGTGCCTTGCGTTTTTTAAACACCATGAATACATTATAACAAAAGCATAAATAAACGCAGATGAAATCAAACAACTTTTGTTCAAATTTTGGCTGTCGACCTGCGGCGAGTAAAAAGCTCTGACTTTAAATTAAATTTTATGCGAATATGTAAAATATTTGTGTTGGTAAACTCTCTGTAACATAGTCAAAATCAGATTGCTTCTCCGGAGACAATGTATTTTTCCTAACAACTTTGTGTTTATTACGGCTAACAAATAATGAGCCAAGGTAATAATAAATGAAATATGCTTTATTCTCAGATGTACATAAAAGTCTCATTGACAAAGCTGAAATAAAAACCTAGCAGGTAAATAAATCATTATTAAAAGCATTCAGTAATTTAAATGTAAAATGAGAAATACAATAGACAAAACTAGAAATAGTTACACTATACACCCTAATACACATATGCCATCAAAAACAGTTAAAATACATTAATTTAAAAACCACATAAAACATTAAATTAGTTGTAAATAATAAACCTGCAGTCAGCAGTTTTTTGGTAAGCAGAGTGGGACTGCATCACATATAAAATCCAAATTGGATAAAGTGAATAAAGACACAAAGAATACAAAGCAAAACACCAACACATACAAAATAAAACATCCATGGACTACGCTAGATTATCTGTCGTAAACTCCTCGACTGAATAATAAGCCTTCTCGAACAAAAGTCTTAACATCCCTTTGAAATGTTATTATGTTTGAGATATTCCGAAGTCTGTGGAAGTTTGTTAAACATTTTTTTGCTGTTGGATGTGTTGAATTCTGGATAAAACTAGAAGAATGAATGGGCAAGCTAATGGTGCATGTGCTTCTTGTACCATGGCAAGAAGACCTGTCAATAACCGTTGCATGTTTCTTGAACATCAAACATGCAGTCTACAATATAAAAATACTGAACCAGTCCAAGGCAACACTCCTGAAGCCATAAACTTCAAGCTTCTCCAACAGTATTCCGTGACTCATGCAATCGAACGCTTTTGACAAATCACAGAACACTGCCGCAGCCGCTTCCCTCTCATTCAGCTGGAGATACAATTTTTCCAAAAAGGAAGATAATGGCGTCATTAGTACTCCTAGAGTCCCGAAATTCAAACTGCTCAAACTTCAGAATGGAATGCCTCTGCAAAAACGTCAAGGCTTCTTTTACTAGCTTCTCCACAATTTTTGAAAGTGTAGGGTGTATTGTATTTGTATTAGTATACGTGAGTGGGCCCAAATGGGGCCCTCCACTGCGACCCTTGGTCTATTGTGGCTAACATCTATGGTTTCACTAGGCCAGAGGCTCGATCCTTTTCATGATATCGAATAGCTTTCTGGGGTGGATAATTGGTACACATAAGTGGGCCCAAATGGGGTCCTCCATTCGTTGCCGTCATATCCTGTATGTCCAGCTATCCAGAGCAGCGTAAGTTTATTTTCTCTACCTAGTTTGGTGAGTTCCTGTCAGTTCCATACTGCCTTGGATGAATAACGGCTAGACTCAAGAGCGTTTAAAGCCGCTTAACTGTCAGAGAATATTTTGATTGACTTGCCTTTCCAATTTCTATCGATGAGCCACTGTGAGTTATATCAATGAGCCTGAAAAATGGTTACATGTTTGCCTAGGGAACATTTAAGCTCAACCTTACCATTTTTATTCCATAGAGCGGCTCCTGTACCATATCATTGGTCTTGGAGCCTTCTGTGAACCGACTGTTCTCTGTTATTCTCAAATGTTCCGAGTCTTTTGCTCATTCGTTCCTCTGGTAGGAGTACGTCGTAGGCATGGCAATAGTTAGTGTTGGTAGACCCAACACACTGTCCCGCATTAGCGTTTTTCAGCTTGTTGTTCACCATGATGATCGCCTGCGGATTCTTGATCACCGCCTGTGTCAATCTATACGTAGCCCATCTGGCCTCCCTCTCCAGTACTGTTTAGAGAGGTGGCAGATTTAGAAGACACTCAAGCGCTGCCGTGGGTGTAGTGCCGAAGGAGGAGGCACCAATTGCCAGATACGTTTGTCGTTGTAAGGTGGTTAATTTGATTCGAGCGGAGCTCTGTAAGCTCTTAGAGTACCAAGCTACTGCTTCATATGTTATCATTGGCCTTATGACCGCAATATATAGACAGTGCATTTGTTTGGGATGTATTATTTATTTATTCAATATTAGATCCTTACATATTACTCACTAAGGAGTGTAGCCCGTGTCCTCCTAAATACAGTAAAAGAAGATTACACCTATATATTTAAATTGCTGAGCTAGATGTCTCATATTAAATTATAAAATACAAAACCATTAAAATCACATTTACTATGATTAATTCAACATTCCATTCAATCAAAACGAATTACAATTTATTAACAAAACATGAAGCAGCAAGGAAATTCACTACAGCAACTCTTGTAAGTCCGTCTCCTCTAGGTACTCACATAGCCCACTTAAAAGACCCTTGAAGTCGGCTGTGGTACTCATTGACACTGTAAACTGAATAGCATTTTTTTACAAGAAACTTTTTTAATTTGACTATTAGTTTTACACTTCTATTATTTCTGATTACTTCCGGTAGTCGGTTCCAGATTTTAATAATCTTGTATGTAGAATTCCTTTGCAAATATATAATGTTTGTCTTTTCCGAGATTAAGATATTTTTATGCCTGGTATTATAGTCGTGATCATGTATTTTAAAAAACGAATAATAATTATTTATAACACTATGTATTCATATATATATATATATATATATATATATTAGGGAGGGCAATGCAAAAGGGTGAGAACTACCCTTATTAAATCTTGGCATATAACGTGCTAAATGTGGATAAATACTTTGAAGTTAAGTTTCTTGCGTATATCTACAATCATGTTGTATTACATTCAGCATTGATTTCAGACCACCCCAGGGAACATTATCGTTTTCTTAGAAAGTCTGTTTAAATACTAGTCGGAAAATAGTAGTTTTGTTGGGTGACGTCCAATGGGGACACACTGAGTGTGAAAATGCATGCAAATGGTTGTACAAGAATGACAAAACGGTATGCCACTTTTGTTTTAACATTCCAAGAAATAATGCACCCATGGATTCATTGATATAAATCACACTGATCTTGCCGATCATTACCTTACTATAGGTAACATATACTTTAATTTTAATAAAATGGAAAATAATCAGTTTGTTTTGCTTCCCCGCTACCGTCTGCCCCAGCGACGTTTTACGATCCAAATAATCCTTTGAGAAAAATAATTGCTAAGCATATCTGCGTGTAAGTATGTGTGTCTGTTTCACGATATGTCTTGAAATATTGAAGTTATCGTTACAAAGTTAAAACGATGTATCAAACTATCTTCGTTTCAAAATTCAGATATAGTGCGTTAATCAATAAAATCGAGCCGGTAGCGGGGTATTTTTATAGGGTTAAATCTTATGCAAAATTCGCTAAACTTATATTCGTTAGAGCAATTAGGACCAAAAATTCCTCAAATCAAAATGTAAATCGAGTTCGTAAATAAGTAAAACCGATTCAGCGGCGGCGGAATTTGGAGAGTTAAGATTTAAAAAAAAGCCTAGATCACATCTAAGATTATCGATATTGACTTGTTCAATGTTAAATGAAATGACGACTTACCTTATGGATACCTACATAATTTACAGTAGTTTGTCGATACCTTTCTTCTTTCTTCTATTAGGTAATAATTACATAATAATTGTCCCTTGCGGCTTAAGGAATGTTACAAAATATGAGCAAATGCAGACTTCCGCTTCGCCTGCGGTCGAATTAACACGTCCCGTAGCGGCTCTTTTGTCGCCATCGGCACAGGCCATTGGGCGTACAGCTGGGAAATGTTTTTCTCCCCGAGAAAAGAATCGGACGTCCTAGCCAGAAAAAAAATCACCATTAACACCGGTACCCAGGCCGGAGGGAATCGGATGTTCTCGGGGATTCATTTTTGTCTGTGCCATACGCAGAGATTTCGCCGCCATTTCGATATGGTATGCCAGTTATAAGTTTTGTGAAAGGCTGAAATCTCCATGAGTATATGCTCGCCTTACTGGAAGTTTCACTCGAATGTGCTGGCAAAATTGCTTTAAGTAGTAGCAGCCATTTACCTTTTGTCTCTAAAACAAACGGTCATTAAGCAAGGAAGCAAGTGCAAAGCACAATCCAATATCCAATACATGATCAGCAAGTTGAAATGAGGAAAAAGTCCATGTTCTATAAATTTAAAACATGTAAAGGAATCTTAAATATGAGTAGATGTTGGATGACTGATTTAAGCTAATAAAATGGACAGTACCGTTGTAATAAGAGAACAAAATACTCTAGACTATCTAATCTATTTTTATAACGAATGATGCTACCTACAAAATGTGCATTTAATAATGTAATTTTGTCTATATTTAATCAGTATTGGTTGAAAGCCTGATGCAATTTCCGATAAAATGCCAATAATAACAATAACAGGTATCAATTGTTGACTTAATCAAATATAGTACATCCGGGCAATCAATCGTTAACCGTTTCCGGTAAATGCATTTCGTTGAAAAAGCTAATGCATTGTGCGAAATGTATAAAACACTCGACGTCTATAAACATAGCTGGATTCTACGTAGACTTCGATTTTATGATGAACTAGCTTTCGCCAGCGGCTTTGCTCGCGTATACGATATATTTTTAGTATCATACTTGACTAACTTGTACCATCATTATATTATCATTAGAAGTCATTAGGTATGAATTTACAATTTTACACTTTTGGCTGTTGGTTACAACCTTTATCAAGAATTTCTTTCCAATACCGTATATTTAGGTACTGAAATAATAACCTTTCAGCAAGAGGAAATTTACAACATCTAAAAATAAATCCCTGCTAATTCTACACGTATCGTATTTGTACATATAACCTTTAGAAGAGCTCGCTCTTACTGATGTGATTCCGCTCCCAATGTAAAAAAGTTGTTATTAGGCCTTGATTAGGCTGACTTTAGGGGATAAGGACTTTAACTTGCAAATTTGAAACCTAAAAGTTTAAATATATGCCTTCTAATTCTATGAATTTTCTAAGACATTATTTTAACCCCCTAAAATACCATCTCACCGGTTCGACATTATTCATTTACAAATTGAACTCGTCTGTAGATACATATGCATCGTCTTCGGATAATTTCATGTTTGCTATCTTAAATTACTGCTGTTGTTATGTACTTGTTTGAGCACTATACGTGCGGATATAACGTCCGCGTACAAAATGGTTCGGAAAGTTAATAAAAGTGTCATTAAACGAAATAAGAAAAAAAAATAAAAAAAAAGTTGGAGAAACGCGATTTTCGGCGAAAAAAGGCGAAGGGGTTGAACTACCAGGTCGGGGATGGCAAAAATGCATTATGAAAAAAAAAAAAGAAAAAGTTGAAAAAAATAAATAAAAAATGTGTCGAAACCGGGGGCAAAACTTGAGGGAAAATAAATAAAACTCAATTTCTAATATCTCTTTCAAAAGTGTCACTTCAGTTGTGTGCTTATAAAGGTGAAGCACATAATTTTTTTTTCTTCATTTTGATTAGTATGGGTTTGTTTAAATAGCTTTGTTTAGTTTAAAAACATGTATACTTTAATAGAGTTAAAGGTGTGAGCTTTTTGTTTTCCGAATTTAAAAACTGTATGTCGGCATTTATATCGAGGTTTTTTTGCGAAAATTCTGTTATGTTGTGAGCTCAAATCTGTCATAAGAAGAAACTGTTTAAAAATATTCTATTATTTTCCACGATTACAAGATGATCTCAAAAAGTACCTGAAAATTTTGTTCAACAAAATCAAAATATGTATTTCACAAACTATAACAGATGAAATAAGTTATATTACGACGTTTTACTCTAAAGTTACAACGAGAAGAGATATTTGCTACATTGATTATTAAGGTTAATTTTTCTCATGGTCTTTATTAGATATTTATCTAAATGTTTAAAAGACTTTTTTGAGATTTGAAGCTATATACAGGTGTATTTTTAGTTTTTAATCATTTGTTTATAGGTATACTAATTAATTATGTATTTAGATATAACAATAGAGTTAGGTAAAACCGAGGGTTAACCACAGTATAACACAGAAATTCAGAAAAAAAAATAGTTATTTGGCTATAAATAAGGTTTTTTTTTATACACAAATCAAATCATGAAATTTTTAACGATATGGCAATTCTACAACTTATTGGACCTTACGCGCAATATTAAATAACAAAATCATAACTAAATATTAATCACCCTTTATTTAAAACCCTTTAAGGACGGATTTAATTTTCTTATTGGTTTTTAGCTTCCAGCTAAAAATTCTACATTTTGGGGATGTACAAATAAGAGAAAATGAGTTTTTTTAATTTTCTAATCAGTTTTTTTGTGAAAAAAATAGAAGACAATGGTGGTGCCTCTATGGTACCACTAGGAAACTGATACATCTAAATATCATTTCTTATGGAAAACCTCGGTGGCAAGACAAAGACCCACTTTGCATGTGGAGCAGTGTCATATACTTCGATGCGGTTGCAGCCGTGTGCTGCAAAGTGCACAACGAATTTTGGTTCCATGAATTGGCATGTGAGCAACTTTATTCGTATCTCCTTTCGGGTGGCATGATTATCTTGAACCGGTTTTGGAACTTCAGTGCTTCTTCTTCCTCAGGTATGCATTGATGGATCCTTACCTATCATTCTAGTTGTTACCACAAAGCGAAAATCCTTTAGATTCAGTCCTCTGGCGTCCAGAGAGCATGCTTTGTACATGATGAAAGCATTGACCAATGCTAAGTCTACGAAATGCCAAAAAAGTTTTGGCCACCATTTTTGCGACTTTCTGTCCACTTTGTAACTACCAACATACTGGTTTCATCTATCTACGAAGTTCATTCATGTTGTAATCCTTCACCAAGGCCAAACATGGCATATCAGTCGAAGTTCCATCCTTTTGCTTTCGTGGAACAGTAACAGTGTCTTCAGGATTATGAAAATTGCTTATGTGTCTTTCCACTGCAAACACACCAGTCCTTTAGAGCTCATTCTCCAATCTGAATCACCGATCTTTTTCATGCTGTTCTCCGATCTTAGATGCTTTGGTTCACCCTGGCGCCCTCTTCTAGAAGTTCCACACGCGCCAATCTTATCTACCAATAGTTCCTGTTGCAGCTGATTCCCATTGAAGAAAATGTCTAAGTAAACACGGTGATATTTCCCGACCAATGAACGAGTGAGATCTTTCACAACTCGGCTGCCAACATTCGATTCGGGCTTATCAATGACAAGCGCCCCAGGGTGGTCCCAAAAGGAACCACAAATATTTGTGATAGTAATAGAGAACAAACAGAAAATTCGAACACCTTCAATGTATAGATGCACTCACATTATCATATTTCAATCAAAAATAGTGTTCAACTCACCTTTCATAATACTTCTTTTGATATGTAAATCCGCAAAAATAAACACTCGTCAACAAACTTGAAAACATTGAAATTCCAGAACAAATGTGCTGCCGGAACGTGGCATGCAGAATAAATCCGCCCGTGCGGCTGGGATTTGGTGTGGGCAATATCAAACAACACAGCGTGCAAGAGTGGTCCCGTCCAACGCTCACTAGGCCGCATAGAAAATTATTTTGAATTGTGGTTCCAGTGTGGAACCACCGGGACGGAAAAGGTTAACTGAAATAAAATTTTAATAAAACCTGTTTTTGGGTAATTTTCCTATTATTTTTTTTTGCTATAGGCCGGTGCAGAAAAACCTGTTTTATAAAATGGTGTTATTAGTTTTATCCAAAAATTTCTAATTAATAGAAAATCTTCAATTTTTTTTGTAGTTTTGAATATGGCAAAACTGTTATGGAAATGAAAATTAGATATTTATATTTGGCTAGTAAGTTGCTCTTTAAAGATGTACAATTTTTTTCACGGAAATTCTTTATATGGGAAATATTATGGAAAATCTTTAAATTGACATATCTTAATAGATTTTGTTAAAGTTTTTATCAAACCTTTGGCACTATTTGGGTTAGGGTTAGTTTGGGTTAGTACTATGATTTATCTATTTGGGTTAATTCGGATCAGTTTTTAACGAGAAAAAGTTTGGGTTAGTACAATAATTCAAATATTTGGGTGAGTTCGGCTTAGTTTATCTCGTCAAAAAATAGCACCATAGTGCTATTTTTTTAAGGAGAAAAAGTTTGGTTTTGTTATATTAGAATTTTGATTGTCCTGTGTTGAAAGAGGTACTCTAAGCCAAGGATTTTTTTCTAATGAATTTCCCCTCCTCTAAACTTGTTAATTTTTTTATATATTTTTTAATGACAATGATGTATGTGCGCCGAAAAATTTTGATTGTTCTGAATTGAGAGAGGTACTCTAATGCAAGAAAAAAATCCTAACCGATTTTCGCTAAACGAAACGGAATCATTTTATTCGGTTTCAAAGTTGTTTGGATGCTGCCGTAATCATTGGAGCATAGCGAATATCTTGACAGGCTTCTGCAATTGAATTTTTGCGTACAATAAATTACTTTACGCACTAGGGCGTAAAGTTTACCTGGCGTATTTTGACATTTAGTGCAGTGCATACAATAATTTATTTTACACACTAGTGCGTAAAGTAATTTTTACGCACTACGTAAAGTAATCTATTAATTTTTCTTTTCATATTTTTCGGTAGTAGAAAAAAATTTGTGTGCTACTCATGAGTAAAGTACCCTTTTTTATTCATGGGATTGTTGTTGACAATATTCCCATTCATAAAAAGGGTCACTTTACATACTCGTTGCATAAATAACTATTATGTCTATAGCTATTACTAATTTAGATTTCTAATATGAATTAAATTAACTCTATAAAAATTAATTCGAAATCATTTTTATTGGAACGTATCGAAAAAAAGAGACGCTATCAAAAACGAACCAATATAAATAACATGTTTCATTAAGAAAATGTTGATTTTATGTAGTACCTATCTCTTTTGTTTCAATTCACATCATTTTCTTAAGTGTTCTTCCATATTCTACGGGAAAGAATGTACAATTTCGCAATTTTCAATGTATGTACAAATGACTAAAATGCTTAATTAATCATGATCACCCTGCATGATGTCTACAGAGAGGTAGAATTCAATAAATAAATCTTGTACAACTATTTGTGAACCATTTTGACATGGATTAAGCTCATTAAAAAAAGATGTTGTGGAATATTACATGATAACTTGGTTCATGTGCATGACCCATTTGAACACCTGTAGTTGTGAAACCCAAACTAACTAAACTAACATACAATTAGGAATTTTCACCTAAACCACTTGTCAGGGCATTTAGTGCGTCGTCACCGTGCCTTTCACAAAAATTTCCACGAGAGCTATATCTTTATATATTTTTTAAGTGTCAATACTAACAGGTCGCGTAAGCCCCCCGACAGCCTCTATGCGTCTATCTATATTTTATTCTTAGACAGAACAAAATTGCTGCAAAATTAACATTTCACTAAAATTGACCAATAAAATAATGGCCCTTTTTGTGCGGAAAGTGTATAAATATGAAAAATAGATCATTTCCTCAAGAAACAATCGTTTTATTTAGTGCTTAAAATTAGGTTAAATATTAAACTGCTAAACTTCTGAACAAAATGGTGGATGCATTTTGCGGTATAAAGCCTTACGCGCGGAAATTATTTTAAATCTTTATCATAAGGATTTCTAAATTAATCAAACTTCGCAACGCTTATTAGGAATTATTTTTCCGTCTCTATTTTAAAAGGATTATATGTCTCATTACAAAAAAAAAACGTTAAAGAGAACTTGTGATTTTTATTTTACATTTGGATATCGTTGAAAATTGTAATTCATGGATTGTGAAAAAGATCGTGCCTTTGTCCGTATATATGGGATTCTACAAAATTGAGAGCATATAATATGGGGATTTCGAAAAAGGTAACAAATAGGAAACTAATTAAATTGGGGCACATTATTGGTGCAATTATAGCCCCAATTGTATGGCAATAAGGTTCATAAATTCGTTTTTTTTTTTTAGATTTTTGAAAGAAATTGATATTTTCCCAAATCAATTTTATTTTTTTCTTGATTATTGAATTGATTTTTCGAAGTTAATCCCACTTTTTTATTGTCACTTTTTCCCCTTTCAGATGCAATTAATTTTCATTACTCCAGGTAGAAAACATTGCATTTTCAACAATTCTTTTTCTGGGAGGTGTCCCGAAATTAGCAGCGTGTTTTAAAGCAAAAATTAGTACAAACTTTTCGTATAAACATTAGTCGTTAAATAATCCCTAAGCAATACCCTCCAAAGTGCGGCACCTGTAACAAATTTTGTATATAAAATTTTAAAATATGAACCATAGGCGTCACATACGACATGCCACATGAAATATGGTCCCTTTTGTACATTTATTATATTTTTTAAATAATAATTCAAAGTTATGCAATTCTAATGATTTACGAAGGCAGTCCTCTTATTCTATCCATTGCCTCCTACAAGTAAGGCCTAACGGCTTAGACGTGACGTCATCCAATTTCACAGTTAAGTAGACATTTTACATGCAAAAATCTCGAAAAATTTTTTTTTGTAAATTTAACATTTTTAATATGTAGTTTGAAACGTAATTGGATTAATGTTACTTTAAGCGCGACTATTATGACTGATAATGTTTTTTAGTAATTTTTTTAATCAAAAATTAAATTGCCATTTACTTACCTTTTTCTGTACACATAAATAATATTTAAGGGCTTCCGGTTAGTTAGGGTTAAAGCTACGCCCTTATTCGATTTATTTTTAAAGAAAAATGAAATTTCAAAGCAAAAACCTTTGAATATCTAGATTATCAAAATAGGTAGGTGGTAAAATGTCACTATAGGCATTGTGCCTTCCTAGTGGACTGTAATTTTATTTTCTTCGCCGAAGTTCACAGCTTTCTCGTTTCCCAATTAAAATCCATTTTTATGGAATTACTGGCAAACACTTTATTTAAAAGCATAAATAGCACTTTACAAAAAAATAACATAATAAACTTAGTGACTAAAAACAATTGGCGGGATGCCCTCGGACACAGCACAAAGGGCGCCCGCCCACCTGACGATTATAAGCAGTCAAGACCTAAACTTAAGCTCTCTTAATTTGAACTGAACTCTCTTCTCACGGTTAAAAATGCTTGAAATTGTCTATCTTAAAACAACAACGATTCAGCAATCAACACAGAGAAGTATTTGAAATTGATGAAGCTGCGCTACGTGACGGTGTTATCGGTTTCAAAGAATTAAAGTGTTTTTATTAGAGCGGATCAGATTTCATGAACGGAAATTTGGCTCTTAATTTTATCTTGAAAGAGTAAATAAAATACTGGATTTTACGAATAGTGTCTTTACCCTGCAACAGGCATAAAGGCGTCATAATCTCATAATAGATAATAGTAATGTCAAATTTGCTAGTGCGTTTTCTCCATCCAAAGGATGGAAATTGGTGGCAAATTCCTAACAAAACCTTTCAGAGCCTCTATAATAAAATGATTAAATATTTTAAATTTATTTATTTCTTTCAATATTTTCAATAGAATTAGTCTAGTACAATATTGTTAAATATTATCATGTAACTATTGGCTCCAGGAATTTCTGGTCGGTAGCAAAGGCAGTAAGTAACAACTTTACAAAAACGTCTCTCCCACCTTTGACGGACGAACGTGGCATCACGGCGACTACAGCCAAAGAAAAAGCAAACATGCTCGCCAAAATGTTTTCATCGCACTCTACCTTAGACGTGCCCCAAAGCAAGACTCTCCCCACTATACCGAACATCAACACCACCATGGCAGAAGTCAAGTTTTCTCATCGTGATATTCGCAAAATCCTTAAAGAACTAGATACGCAAAAGGCATCAGGACCAGACGGAATACCTGCCATCGTGCTAAAGAACTGCGCCAACGAACTAACACCTGTTTTTTCCAGGCTTTTTTCTCTTTCTTACAGAAAAGGGATTTACCCATCCTCTTGGAAAGTCGCTCGAGTGCAACCTGTTCCAAAAAAAGGCAAGAAAACCACGCCCTCAAACTATCGCCCGATTGCCTTGCTTCCAATAATCTCCAAAGTCATGGAACGTGTAGTCAACCAGCAACTACTCAAGTACCTCGAGAGCAACAGAATAATCAGCGATAATCAATACGGCTTTCGCAAAGAGAGATCGACAGGAGATATATTGGCCTATGTCACTCATATATGGAGTAGGGCAATTGAAAACTACGGAGAGTCTCGAGCGATTGCGTTGGATATTTCAAAGGCATTCGACAGAGTTTGGCATGACGGACTGCTCAACAAACTGCCGTCCTTGGGACTGCCCGCCTCTCTCTGCAGCTGGCTGGCCAGTTTCCTTAAGAACCGATCCCTACATGTTGCAGTCGATGGACACATCTCGGACACATTCACCATCAACGCGGGCGTGCCTCAGGGCGCAATACTTTCACCAACTCTGTTCCTCATCTATATTAATGACCTGCTGATCGAAACGAATAATCCTGTTTACAGTTTTGCAGATGACAGTACCCTTGTCTCCCACTTTAGATCAGAAAAACCCTTACCAGCGACTGAGACTCATCACCGCAGACAGGAGCAGATTACAACAATTAATCAAGACCTGGAGAAAGTTCAAACTTGGGGCGACCGAAATTTGGTCCAGTTCAATGCAGCAAAGACCCAAGCAGCAACGTTTACTAAGAGGGCCAATACAGCGGGCCCTGACATCATTATGGCAGGATCGACCATTCCTTCATCCTCGTCAATCGGGCTGCTGGGTGTCTCGGTCAACAGCAATATGTCATGGCATGACCATGTTGCTAACATCGCAAAATCAGCCTCCCAGAAGCTTGGTGCGCTATTTCGCAACAAAAAACTCTATACACCGCAGCAGTTGCTCTTGCTGTACAAAGCGCAAATAAGACCGTGCTTAGAATATTGCTCACATATCTGGGGTGCCGCACCAAAGCATACCCTAAAGCTGCTGGATTCCATTCAGAAGAGGGCTGTGCGTCTCGTCGGCGATCCGGAGTTGACCCGGAATCTGGATAGTCTGGAACATCGCAGACATGTGGCCGAGATGTCTCTGTTTTACAGATACTTTCATGGCAGATGTTCCCAGGATTTGGCCCACATAATCCCGCCCCTGGCAACTCCTGTCAGGCAGTCCCGACAGACGGCAGGAGCGCACCAGTTCGTCGTACAACTAGAAACACCTAGAACATCGCTTTACCAGAACTCCTTTGTCTGGCGCAATGCATCACTGTGGAACTCACTTCCAGGACATCTGTTTCCCACTAATTACAACCTACAAATATTCAAGAACCGTGTCAATCAACATCTTCGCACACACACCGCTCGTCGAGCGCCATAGGATCTACCTTTAGTGTGTGTGCCACTGCCATAAAAAAAAAAAAAAATCACATTACTGCTCATTTTTTTAAAGCACCTAGGTATGAGATACCTGTATGTGATTTTTATGTTATATGACTATTTAGTACCTACATACATATGCCTAGTATAATTATTGCAAAATGCCCTTATTCTAGTCTAATAAAATAGCAGAAGCAAACCATAATGAAAATGCAAAAAGAAATGACAAACACACTAACACACATAGTATTTCAACATCGCACAAACACAATATATCACAAAGCTAGGCCAGATACTATATAGCATAAATGTAATATTTTTTAAAACATTTGTAGGAAAACTTCGGTGTTTTCCAGAAAGTATTTTTTAAAGCTGTACTTGAAACGATTTTTTTGACTTAGCATTCTCATTTGAGATGAAATTTTATTATACAGTTTGGGGCACAGATATCTAACAAAATGTTGAGCTAATTTAACATTTTGCCTTTCTATAGATAATAGAAAAAGAGACTTTAAACTAAGGGAATGCCCATGTTTTAAGATTTTGTCTCGTTCTAGTTCATGAAGTTTTTTGAAAACAAAGCACATTTTTTTTAGCCTGTCTCAAAATCGGGATAGAAAAATGCTTGCTCAGGTTTAGTTAACCAGCTGTTAAAAATACATTTTAGCAGATGAACAGTGTCAAAAAGGTAAAATCATGTCTTGCATCAATATGGGGATCTGTTAAAAGTCTGCTACAAATAGATTTTACTATGTTAGGATGAGGTAAAATAATAGGAGCATGATTACGCAAATATTTATAGGAATGAGGGCTTATAGCATGCATTGCATTACAGCCTTTTTGAGGCATAATTACACTAAATATCACTTAGCCCAAAATTATCTAGCAGGAAACTTATAAACTTGCTGTACACAAAGAACCGACCGGCCGGTACAAAATAGATCCCACTCTTATTGCACGAAAGCAACAGGTCTTTAAGTCCAAAACATATAGTTTTACGTATTTAAAACAACGCTTAACAATATAAATTGTATACCTAAATATACAACGATATTTTAGCTGCAATTTTCACGCACAAAAGCACAGAAATAGTTTTGATTTAAGAAAAATGCAAGAAAACGACGGCAGACATTAACATCAATCGTCAAATTCTCGAATTAATCATTTGTGGTGTTACCACATTTTTAAAAATCGTGTCGCCACCCTCGTTGCATATTTGTCGCCCAAAATCACATTTGTTGTAAAAGTAGAAATTGGAAAATGCTTTTTGAAATTTTGAATTAGTTTTTTTTTGTTTATCATTTTCATACAAGTTTTAGTAGCCCAAAATCGCCCAACCACATCAAATATATTTTTATACATAATTCCTTATCCTTTATCTCAACTATAAAAATATGTTGAAAACAAAATAACAATAAATCTTAAATTTATATATTTAAAAACTTATATTGTTGCGAATTTGCAACGTGACCATCAGGATTTGGCTTAGCTATTTAGCGTATATTTTGTTTGACTTAAATTTTTACAGCATTTCTGGAATGACATTTGATCAACACAATTGCATTTAAAAGTTTAAGAAGAAGTAAGAAGAGGAGTTAGGAACTCTCTATTCTTGAAAAGAAGATGTGCTCCATTGGTGGAAAACAGGGAATTACCTAATTGTTCATTTATCAAAGACTAGCTCGCCTTGCAAAAAATATTTCTCTGTTGTAGCAACATCCGTACCTATTGAGAGGATATTTTCCAAAGCAGAGCTCACAGTCAGACCAAATTTAAAAAAATATGTTTTTAAATGGTAGTAAATATTTCTGGAAAATTATTAGGTTGTTAGGTTAGTAACGTTTATTTTCTTAAAGGTTTTAATTTCGTTATGCTTCACTTTCCGGTTTTTATATATTTACTCTCCGGATTTTAAATATTTATTTATATTGAATATATCTTTACCAAAGCAAACTTTTACATTAAACATCTAATGTATGGTAGAGTAAAAGTGATATTATTTTTTTAAATATTTTTTTTCTACTTGCTTTATGGTTTGTAGATCTTCTCGTGTTTTAATATGTTTGTGGTTGTGCTAGTAAGGTTACATTGTTATTTTCTCCATATATTTGTCAAATGTTTGATGTTACAATATTAGTGTTTTATTGTAATTCAATATTCAACAAACCAATAAGCGTATCCAAGTCAATATGCACATAAAAAGTATTGGATATATGGTTTAAAATTCGATACCATTCGATATTTAAAGGTACCAAGTTGCACATCACTAAAATCCACTAAATAAATACAAAATATGCGAAATTGGCAATTGTTTGTCACCTGACAACTTGCAAAATTCGCACATTTTTGGACCCTTTACTACTGTCCTTATCGGATAACCGGTTTGTTTTTGTCGCAAACTACAGTGATAAAGCACCCAATCTGGCAACACTGGATACACAATACATCCACACGGCCTTGTTGGGGATTGGAATTCCAGTTGTCCAGCGTGAGAATCAACGTTATACGCGCGATAAAATAATCAATACTCTTACTGGGCCCTTCAATGCTATTCTTATGACAAAAGCATTTGACTACACATGGTGACGTCACTGCAATTTTAATATTAGCCTTAAAGGAAGTAATGGTTATCTCGGTAATGTGTATCGTTTTCGAGTAACTTAATAAATAAGGTCCACTAATGAAGGGTAATGCTTAAACGAGTAGTATTTATAAAAATTGTTCATTCGGTTAGTAGGTCGTGGACCTCTAATACGCTTCATTATGACATGCACCTCAGCTTCGTACGTTGCTTTACTCGAAATCATGAATCATATCGAGATGTACCAAGAGGATCTTTTTCGTAAAAATGTCTGAAACTGTATTTTTGTTTACCTTCTACTGGAGAAACTTACTGTTTTTTGTTTCTGATTGTTTCGAAAATTTGGATTCAGAGAGAAACAATTCTACACCCAAAAAAAAAACCTCTTCCATTTTGTTTGCCCATTGCATTCTTGAGGTCTGCCAGTTTTGTTGACCTTAGGTCGCATGATAGGAAAAAAAATACAACTGCCCATAGATGCATTTTCTATAAAAATATTTTAAACATTGATGTAAAATTACAGATACTTATGCATCTGTATGTATAAGTAGTATGTTGCTCTTTTCCAAAAATGGTCTAAATCGATATTGCGTCTAAAAAAATGGTCAAAATAGGAGTGTTTAGTGCTATTTTGTCCCAATTTATTTGTATTTTTTCTTAAAATAGCCATCTTACCTTAGAAGTACAGATATATTTCTATTTTAATTTGATTTCCGTAAATCATTACCTCATATAGTTTTCTTCTAATCTTTCAGTAACGAACAGCTTTCAAACTACTTGTAAAATTGCGTACATTAGGATATTATTATTTGTACTCTGCTTAAAGATTGCAATTTCTACGACATAATAATCGAATCTCTGCGGTATCAACCTAGTAATGTAAGCAATAAGTGTTATGACTGTTTAGCATATTGCGTTGCAATAAATGGAGGATTGTTTAAGCACCTGATTTAAAAACCTTCAATGTTCTTTTAAATTTGACCTTTATTTATTTATTTATTTATTTATTTACGTATATTTCTGTAGGCATGTTAACATGTTTTAGAATTGTCAAAATATAAAATAAAAATTTACAAAGTTAAAGTTAAAAGTATGGTTAAAAGTACAGGAGCATAGAAACACTAAAAAAAGAACATAAATACAAAATACATATAGAGGGCTAGAAAGGAATGAGCACCTCTAGAAAACATGTTAAAAAACTCACTCAGTGCGTAGAACGGATTTTCAGCCAGCATGGCCTTCAGCTCGCTCCTAAAGCGGGGAAAAGAAGAAATATGTTTTATGCCAATCGGCAGTTGATTGTATATTTTAATGGAGGTGATTTCAGGCCCATCCCTCACCTGAGTCAGTGGCGCTCCAGGAACATAGAGCATGTTCGCATTTCTAGTCTGATAGTGATTCACATCGCCACACTTTTCAATTTTGTTTTCTTCATATTCAGGAAAAGGTCTTAGGTGGTCGATATTAGAACATCTTCCCCTAAAATAAATATTTATCAAATATGTGAGGGGGCTTAGAATTTGTTGGGCGCAGCTACTCAATAGGTTACAGGGTACCCCATTGACACCACAATATCTCTTGTCGCTGACTCAGTTGATCAGCTCCAAGATCTCACGCTCACGGACAGGCGACATGAAAATAGATTGAGGAATTGTCTCACTGCCCAAATTTACATGTGGATTCTGCTGAGCGTCCTTGACAAGCACCTTAATCGAATCAGTAAAAAAAGTGTTGAAAGCGTTAGCGATTTCACCACTGCCAGTAATCTCCACCCCGCCAGAGAATTAGTATGTGAGTTTATTATGTCCCAAGCTGTTTTAGTGATATTTGTGGAAGTTGATAGCTTACGTAAGTTATAGTTTTTTAGCAAGTGTAATTTTTTGTTTGTGACACCTTAGTTTATTTTTGTATTCGAGTTTTAGGTTGCAATCACCTGAACTCTCAACACGTCCATTTAGCTGCCTCAGTTTGTCGTCTTCGAAAATTATACTTTGTGGACTTTTAACTTTCCGAGGCTTTCTCTGTTTTTACTCGTAGGGAAACGACATATTAAATTGACTATAGAAGGTAGAGAAGAAGTGAGAGAATTACACTCCAGATATTCCAGGAAACCACCTTTCCCTTGACAGCAAGTGACCAAAGTGGTTTAAGTTTTCCTCAGAAAATGATCTCTTCCGCACAGTTGATGAATATGGCTCACTCACAGCAGACTTACCTGGCTCAAAATACACGATTTGGGCTCTGTGATCTGAAAAAGTTACGTCCACTACCTTACTCTCGAGGAGACATGCAGAAGAAAATATGTTATCGATCAGAGTGCAGGGCTATCCCTGCACTCTTGAGAAATCATAAAAAGATTGAGTCAGGCCATACGAGCTGAAAACGTTCAAAATATTCAAAACATTTCCATCACCACATCTAAAATCATAGTTAAAATCACCACCAATGAATAAAGTTACATTACGTTTACATGAATGGACTAACAGATTCTTCAGACAGTCATAAAGACAGCAGACTAGTATACGCTCACTTGTAGTTTCGATCAAAGTTGCTGCAGTCTCGAACTTTTTCTCAACACATATAGGAAGGTGATCGAGACAAAGAGGGCTATATTTGCCAAAGTCGCTACGTACATATATCGCTACTCCACCACCACGAGATTCCTTTCTGCAGAAGTGAGCCGCTGCATCATAGTTGTTTAGTTTAATGCAAAGGGCTTCACTATCCGTCAACCAAGTTGCAGTCACGCATATCACTTCTAGGTAGTAGTAGTGCAAAAAAGTTCAGAACACTTCATCCTGAGACTTCTTGCATTAACATTTACTATCCGTATCCTACATCTTTGAGTGCCTGTTGCGAGAGTTGTAGTTACTGGGGCCATTACTGCTGTTGATTGAAGCGGAGTTACTGGAGCTATTTCGGTTGTTGACCGTGGCGAAGTTAGAGGAATTGAACATGTTGCTACTTCTTGACTGGTTGGAACGAAAAAACTTCTGTTTTTCGACGTTTTGTAGTGAAACTTGTTTGCTGAGGGGGCGATAATTTTCGAGCGTTACGATAAGTCCGATCGCGTGAGGGCACAGTTCGAAGAGTGCGTCAGCGGCGACAGGAAGGTACGCACACGCTTGATTGGGGGACGGCCGGCA
Source organism: Pissodes strobi (assembly GCA_016904865.1). Taxonomy (NCBI): domain Eukaryota; kingdom Metazoa; phylum Arthropoda; class Insecta; order Coleoptera; family Curculionidae; genus Pissodes; species Pissodes strobi. The sequence goes on from MU182199.1 coordinate 218,930, forward strand.
GGAGGGGAAATGGATGCGTAGGGTTGCCTATATAACATGTACATATGTGTTATTGGAACCCACCGGAAGGGGAGACGGCATACTAATAATTTAACTGTATCTATAGCTGTTAAGGAAGAAGTTTCTCTTCTATCGTGCGTGGACTTTACTCACACACATTTTTTTATTCTATTTAAAATGTTAAAATATGTAAAGTCCACCTTTTATTCAGCACTGCCATTATTTTGTCACAAGTAGTTGCATTTTTAATACAATGTAGTGTCTTTAGTTTCAACATTTTGATAATCGTCGATTTGAATGAAAAATCTACATAGGAAAATCGCAGCTCATTTAAAACCGCAAGGACTGATCGGAATAGATCTCAGGGAAATCTAAAGAGAACAATAATTCTACTATTGTTCGAAAGCTTTTTCCCATGCACTTACATTATGATTATTCTCTAATTACTATTGGTTAACTGTAATTACTACTTAGAATGTAGTTAATGTAACCTGTTTTTGTATTTTGACAAAATATTTTGCCATAAAATAGTCTCGAAAATAGTATTAGTTGCTGTTGTTCATTGGGACTTGAATCAGAACATTATTTATTTCAGTTGATATATCGTTTTCTTTCATTGACTTATTTGCTTTGTATCGTTATAAGAAAATGAAACAAACGATTTTTTCACACTACTTCAGCGTTTCTGAGGAAATTTAATTTTTCATCGGATCTGAAAGTAAAAGCAATAGAACAGTGTATATCTGAATATGATTATTACCTCGCTCAAATTATTATGCATCAATTAGCAAAATAACAATTAGAAAAAATATTTTAAAATCTAAAAATTATCATAAAGGCCAAAATAATACAAACAAGCAACATTTGAAAAATGCTCAAACAATGAAATAACATTCAAAAATATATAAAATATGTGACAATTCAACGTTTCTATTCAATTAGGTTGAATCAATTCCAATAATAAGTGTACAATATCAGTAATGTCGATGATATATTTTTTAATTAAGCTTGCTGTAGATATATTTTTTGTACTTGCTATTTCCCTGTAAAAATGTAGATCTATTTTGTGTTGAGTGACCTAAACCTTTACAAAATTACTAAATATAATTGACTTGAAATTAGCAGAGTCTACATCAAAATACGTACATATTGAACACAATTATGTTACGTGCCGTCAGGTCACAGTTCATGCCTATACATCTTCGTCTGTTTTATACCTGAGGATTTTTATCAATAAAATTGCAACCCTGAACGAAACCGCCCTCCAATTCATAAACCAGATATCTCGGTAGAGAGAGCTTAAATGTAAATGTTTTACTCCACCTTTATTTCTTCCTGGTATAAATCAATACAGACCCAGTTTGTTTCTGGTCGCCTAGAAAAGTCTGAGCTATTCCTATAATATTGTTTTTCTTCAAACGTCAGTAAATCCGTCATTACTCGACTGTGTAGGCGGCAGTGAAGTTTCGTTTTTCCTCCGCCGGAGCTTTACTTTTCACTTTTCCGCCGGCGGAGGTAAAAGTGTTGTCATAGCAACATAGATACAATACATACGAACATCAAAATAAGCGTCAACAACTCAAGAGTTATTAAACTAAAATTTGTATTTATCACTCAATTTGTGACTGCATTTCTAAAAATCACTAATTTAGGAACAAATTGATTATTATTTAATCGAACTTACTCAATAACTGCTTATCAATACGGAATTAAAACGCAATCGGAGTCGCAATCTTAAAAAAATAATTATTGTTGACAGTGTCCACTGACAGCTTTATGTTACATTCACAGACACCGGTCTAAGCAAGGCCACCTACGACCGTGGTCTAAGCCGCCTTGCGAACCCATTTATCTTTAATAATAATTAGATATTATTACTATTAAAAAGAGATGTTTTTGCATTAATTTGTCAACATTTGAAGAAAAAACAGCATATTTTATGTGGAGGAAAAGTTACTTTTCATGGCTTGCTCTCTATTACCAGCCTCACTCCGTTCGGCTGTTAAACACGAGCGCGCCATGAAAAGTATCACTTTTCCTCCATATAAAATAATATACTATTGTAAGTTGCCACCTAATCAAGAATACCCTATATTTGAGATTCTCCTCGTTGCAACTTTCCTTCAAATTTAAGCACATGTTTGCGATTCTTCATACAAGTTCGCACTGCCAGAAGGTTAATATTATACAAAAGATGAACCGATATAATACATCGATCAAAACAAATTGTCTCTTGCTGATTAGACTAGTTACCACAATATATATTTATATTTTATATATCAGTCACACCTACTCCATATTTTCGTTCCTCTTTTTATTGGTTTTGGTGGCATGTATTGTTTTAAGCTAGACCTAGAATTTTGCCCTTGATTCGTCTATAGACTGAAAAGTGCTGTGGGATCTGGCTACAGATTTTTTTCTTGAAACATGAAGCTACTCCATCTTCATGTGTGGAATATGTATTTAATGGATTTTCTGGGTTTTTTTTTTGGCTCATTGAAGTGTAATTTCTAAAGAGTAACTTGCATCTTTCGCGGAAAATGGTGTTTTTATCGCTTTATTTGGATTATTGAACCAATACATAGCAAACGTAGCGACCCGATTATAAGTGAAACTCCAGTAACAAGCATTAAATCCTTATCAATTCGTGATTTTTTTTGTACTTTCCTGTATGTCAAATTTCAGATTTGTGCTGCGAGCCATAAATGAAATCAAACTCAAAATGCAATCCAATTCGGTACTTCCTCGCTCGAGCAAGATAACAGCAGGATCTTTAGGTGGAATAGATTTTTTCGGAACAAAGCTGTTTGCTTGATTATCCTGATGATAATTTGAATTAATATCAGGTTACACAGATGTTGCATTGGTGCCTGGATCAATTTCAGGATCATTATCATCATTCGAATCACTATCCCACTGCTTGAATTCATGTCTTCGATATCTGATGGAGAAGGCGGCTGATACTTTTTATCCAAAACACTATCATCGCTGTTCGTGATTCATCTTCAGATTCACTATGAATCTATTCTGCCAACTGCTCGAGCTCTTTGGAGTTATATTTCCCACCATAAAGTACTATTGTGACAAAAATTAACCTGGCAATTTGTTTTCTTAAATTTATGTATATTTTTAAATATTTAGCTACAACTTACATTTTTGTGTTGAAAATTTGCACTAGGCGATACCGTAAACAACATAAAATATATTATTGTTGAAGTGGCGTATCGTTTATTTTTTAAAGTATGTAAGTTAACCAATCAGAACCTGTAAAACGTGGGGTAAAACTTTATTGATTTCTAATTTATCCAGATTGTTTTCCAATTTTGTCTTTTTAGAGCTTTGTCACAATACGGGGTTTTAAAACGAATTTTCAATTTTTGACCACCTAGTCACTTTCATCCAAGCCTTTAAAAAAAATCCATTTAAGAAATGAATACTGCACGTTCTAGGCAAGCTAGGCATATTAAAATGTAAAAAGTGATCATCAAACCAGATATCAAAAAGCTTAAACAACCAGTCGAAAATATTGCTGAGTTTAGGTAGTTATTTAGTATTATAATAGATATTATCACATGTTATGGCTTTAGTAATGATTAGAGACAAGGCATTACATGTTAAAAGTTATTACAATACGGCAAAACGTTAAGAAAATAAGCTTTGTTTGTGCCGCAATCACACGGGAGATTGTAGATTGTCAGAAGCCGGCAAACAACTAAATGATAAAATCACACTAATTTGGTTTTGGAGTTTATCTGGGGTTGCAATCTGCACAAAGTCGATGTTCAATGGTCAATATTTTGAAAACAACTCAATTTCGGTATAGAATTTATTTACATTTACCATGTGTTCACTAATGGGCCATCCGGAATATTTTGAAATTATTTTATGATTCTTAAATAAGTTTTATCTATGCCGCAATTACACGGGAGATTGAAGATTGTGAGAAGCCGGTAAACAACTAAACAATAAAATCAGACTAATTTAATTGTAGTGAGTTTATCCGACTCAACTCAAGTTCGGTATAGGATTTACTATATAAAGTATTCACTAATGGGCCACCCGGGATATATCAATCATTTTATGTTTTATGTTCCTTAAATAAATTTTATTTGTTCCGCAATTACACGGAAAATTCGAGATTGTGAGAAACCGTTAAACAACTAAACAATAAAATCACACTAGTTTAGTTGGAGATAGTTTATCCAGGATAGCGACCTGCACAGAGTCAATTTTCAGTGGTAAATATTTTGAAAAGAACTCAATCTCGGTATAGGATTTAGTATAGAAAGCATTCACTAATGAGCCATCCGGGATATATCAATCAATATAAAATTATGCTATGCCTCTCAAATAAGTTTTATTTATGCCGCAATTACATGGGAGATTGGATATTGTGAGAAGCCGGTAATCAACTAAACAATAAAATCACATTAATTTAGTTCTAGAGAGTTTATCCAGGGTAGCGACCTGCACAGAGTGAATTCTCAGTGGTCAATATTTTGAAAACAACTCAATTTCGGTGTTATTATTATTTAATGTTATTTTATGTTCCTTAAATAGATAAATTTTATTTATGCCGCAATTACACCAGAGATTAGAGATTGTAAGAAGCCGGTAAACAACTAAACAATGAAATCACACTAATTTACTTGTAGAGAGTTTATTCGCGATTGCGACCTGCAGAAAGTCAATTTTTAGTGGTCAATATTTTGAAAGCAACTCAATTTCGTTGTAGGATTTACTATATGAGGTATTCACTAATGGGCCACCCGGGATATATCAGTCAATTTAAACTTATGTTATGTTCCTTAAATAAGTTTTATTTATGTTGCAATTACATGGGAGATTGGAAATTGTGAGAGGCCGGTAGGCAACTAAACAATAAAATCGCACTAATTTAGTTGTAGAAAGTTTATCCGGGATTGCGACCCGCAGAAAGTTAATTTTCAGTGGTCAAAATTTT
>MU182199.1:236345-248639 GCA_016904865.1 Pissodes strobi
ATACCAGGTTAGGTCAGCAAAATTACTCGTTTCGTTCGTTCTTTGCTTAGGTTTATCGCTATAATAAATCAATCCAAGATTGACGTTTCTGAAAGTATTCTGTATATTGAACTATAACCTGCTGGTATCCATTGTTTTGTTGTTATGGACCCCTGTGGTATTGTCAAATAAAACTTAGGTCAAGTTATTTTTCGCGGTTGATTTGTGTCACGTTTGCTTCAAAATGGGCTTCGAAAATGAAGATTTAGAGCTTCTCGAGTGCATTCTCGACGATGCAGTTTCCGCAAAAAATCAACTTATTCCAGAGAAATCACGTGCAAAGCCTTTAAAGAATGGTGCAAAACGAAGAAAACCGTTTCACACAAAGAAGAGGTTTTCCTTGCATACTTTTAATCTCTATCAAATAGTTTTGTACCATCTATGGTATGGTCAAAATTTTCCATGTTGAAGCTATCCTTAAAGCGGCCTATTCACATGCGATTTTCTACGGAGGATTTGTCGAACAGATAGATCCATGGTTGCTATACATAGGCGCATATGTACGGCAGACAAATCCACCACAAGTACTCACAAACGCGCAAATCTGCAGTGTGAAGGATCGTGTTGGCAGTTGTGTATTGTATGCGGCCTCATGGAGAAGAAAATAATTGCTATACTTGTAGGATTTGTAGGGTTATTTGATGACAGAAAGAAGAAGAGAGTGTGGTCAAAGCAGCATAAGCTTTGTTACGCAGCTGTTGGAATATTCTTGATTCTTCACCTTCCACAAGCAAGGCTTTGATTTGTATAGAGCAATGAAACTTTTCCAAAATTCTTTATTGTCAGCGAACGCGATATTGCATCTAGCACGCACAGACAGGTTCGTCACGACTACTGATATGCAGATTTGCTCGGCTCGCGTCTATGATCGTCGTCTTCAACGACGGGCGGCGAGCAGAACATATCTGACGAGCACGCGGATACACATATGCGGATTCGTCCGCCGGACATGCTCGCCGAACAAATCCGCGGAACAAAATCGCATGTGAATAGGCCGCTTTAAGCTTCATAAAAATGTAGATATTGGTAGGTATTACCAATTGGTCTCTTTCATTAAACGAAAAAACGTTGGCTTCAGGCCAAAAAGTCTTAAGGTATTCGAGAAAAATGAAATCAATAAATTTTTGACAGAGGCTCCAGATAATATATATCTGATGGACAAGATAGTAATAGTTTTTGGAGTTGCTGGCGCCTGCAGAAGAGCAAAACTGGCAAACTTGCTTGTGAACGTCCTTGAGAAGAAAAGGAGGATATAAAAGTGAAAATTGGTTCTGGTGTCATATAAGCACCGTCGATTTTGAAGCTTTTTTTTGGGTTCAATGGAAGATTACATCAAATGGGACACATTAACGCAAAAAAATCTGCGGATGAAGCACATTTTCGCAAAATAAATTAAAAATTAAAATTAAAATTTAACATACATTTTTTGCTAATAAACACAATTCCAGTACACTTTGTCCTAAGGTATGGTGGCAGAAGGTTAATAATAACATAATATAAAGCTTCTTTTCTTAAAAATTGCAAATAAAACTGTTTTTTGCACTTTAAAACGTAAATATAATATTTATGAGATAAACGTCAACATGACTATTTCTTAAAAAATGATTATATAGGTTGGTTTAGCACGGCTCAGCTGGCTGTTGTACGGGTAGATGTTGCCAATTGTAATTTATATTTGGTTCTAAAATATAACAGCCTCGTGTTGAATATGTTTCAAAAGTACTGTGGGACGAAAACTTCTTATAAATAATGATTCTTAATGGCTTTGTTTAATAAAATAACAATAATGCGGATATATGATTTACTAAAATTAGATGTTACGCTAGAAGGGGGCCACTTTTAATAATAATAATAAGTCATATAAACTAATTTATTTAGTTTATTGAAATAGATACAAATTTAAAAGGTCATTTGCATTAGTTTAAGAGAGCATCACGCGTAGTGCGTTTGTTTTGATACTTTGGGTTAATTTTGATTTTGTGATGGGCGCTCGTCTCAATGCGCTTGTTTCGCTAATTAAAGTTAGTTTCGATTATTTTTACTTAATCTGGAATACTTTGGTTAATTAGGGTTAGTTTAGGTTAGTTTTGGTTTGTATGGATTAGTCTGGGTTGATTTTGCTTAGTTTGGAAAGCGCTACGCGCGCTTATCTCTTTATTTTGATTATATAGGGTTAGTCTGGGTTGGTTTTGTTTAGCTTGGGATAGCGAAGAGACAAGCGTGCGTAGCGCTTTTGTCTCTTTACTTTGGTTAATTAGGGTTCGTTTTGGTTAGTTTGAGTTAGCTATGGTTAGTATGGGTTAGTTCTGATGAGTCTGGGTTGGATTTGCTTAGTTTGTGGTAGCGAAGATAAAAGCGCCCACAGAAAATTATGGTTAGTCTGGGTTTATGTTTGGATGGTATGGGTTAGTTTTAGTTTTGGTTAGTTTTGGTTAGTTTGGGTTAGTTTTAATTAGGCTTGGTTGGTTTTGCTTAGTTTGGAATAGTGAAGAGACAAGCGCGGTAGGTGGTTAATTAGAGTTAATCTGGGTTAGTCTTTGTTAGTTTAGATTAGTGTGGGTGAGTGTTGGTTATTTCGGGTTAACTGTGGTTTATTTACTGACAAGCGTGAGTAGCGCGCTTGTCTTTTAAAATTATTTCATTTTATGACAAATGTGCTTGATCTAGAACATTAACTGGGAAATGAACAAATTGAATCAACTGTGTACCGTAAGTAAACTTTTATTACTTATATACTTGTATGGCTAAACAGCCAGGGTTAGTTTTGCTTAGTATGGGTTACTTTTGGTCAATCTAGGTTAGTTTGGGTTAGTTTACGTTAGTCTGGAATATTTTTGGTTAGTTTGCATTAGTCTGGATTAGTTTGGGTTAGAGACAATTTGGAACTGATTTTCATTAGTCTGAGGCATATAAGTATCAAGCGCGCGGCGCGCGCTTGTTTAGTTACTTTCACAAGTTGTTATTCTACTTTATGAAACATGCTCCTGGACTTGGCAGTTTGCTTACTTGAAAATCAAGAAGGTTCGCCAAGTCTGACAACATTGCAAGTAAATTGTCATCATTAACGTCATATTGGATATTTGAATTATGTTTTGTTAAAATTGGTATTGTGTTTTATTATTGATGTTAACTTGTTTGTTAATTTAAAATAAAATAAGAAAATATGAAAACGATTAAAGTTTTTTTCATTCTTTATTAAATTATCGAAAATTAAAACCGTCAAACCGTTTAACTTCTTTTATTCCAAGCATGCGGAAAAAAACTTTTACGCGCTAGTGCGGGAAGTTCAACTTTCCACACGCATAGGCGTGCGAAAAAAACGTTTTTCCGCACGCAAGTAGGAAAACATCATTATATCGTGCTTTTGCATAAAAATAATTACAGTATTGTCTAAATTCAATTGTTACTTGTATTTATAATATACAATAATAATTGGTTTGACAGTTGAATGAAATAAAATCATAATTATTAAATTCCTTGCAAATATGCTTACTTGTGCTTTGCAGATATCAAATAAGTAAGTCATATACAGGGTGTTCACATATAATGTCCCCCCGCCTCCCTCCTTAAATTTTATTAATTTTTAAGCTACAAAAAAATAAACAAAATTGTAGGGTTTTTATGCAGTTTTTGCACAGGTAAACAAAAAATCAAAAAATTGTATTGTATACAGGGTAGAACAAAAAGAACCATTTTTTAAAATCTATCCTCCATTTTTTATTAGATTTTTCGATTCTACCTAAAATTCTAAGGATGCTTAATATACTATATGCCTATTTCTAATACTTTAGGAGTTATTGACAGTTGAAGTCGCTATTTTTTAATTATAATAATAATTATTTAATCATTTTTAAAACAGAAGATACAAAATCACTACTCGAAGCAATGGGGTCGAATTGAGGAAACTCAATATTTACACCTCAATGACTTCAAAAGCTAAACAAAAAGTTATATCCTTAGGTGGCTGTTGCCATAAAAAAAATAAAAGAACAAACAAAATAGCGAATTCAACTGTCAATAACTCTTAAAGTATTAGGAATAGGCATATAGTGTGTTACATTAAAAATCCTTAGAATTTTACGTAAAATCGAAAAATCGAATTAAAAATGGGGGCTAGATTTAAAAAATGTTTCTTTTTGATCTACCCTGTATACTGTACAATTTTTTGTTTTTTCCTTTACGTGTGCAAAAACCACATCAAAAACTCTACAATTTTGTTTTTAATTTTTTTTGTAGCTTCAAAATTAACAAAGTTAAAGGGGGGGGGGGACATTATGGGTGCATGCACATAGCAATTTGAAAAAAGCGTCTAACCCACATGTCAACCAAAATGTGTGGGTGAGCCTTCGATCTAGACCTCCGGTTAGACCATTTGTTTAGATGTCTGTTCTGATGATTTATAGACTTGGTTTATAGTTAGATGGCGTTAAAATGCTGAAACGTGGCTTAGGTATATCATTTTTGCTTGTTTTGCTACCTTTATGCAAATTAAAATATCAGATCTACTTACTACTAGTCCCATATCTGAAACTAAAAATTGTCACTTTTCTTCTCAGATGTTGGAAAATTAAGTCGTCCACTAGAAAATCGGAGTGTAAATATTAGTCGAAATAATCGTTTAATCGATATTCGGATTAATCGATTATGAGGATCATTTAAATCCAATTTAGGTTAAGTATATTTCTCTTATTAAATTAAAATACCATAGCAGAAATTCCCAATAAAAAGATGTATAAAGAGTAGCAAGTAATTCTTCTTCTCTAGCATAAAACTTCCGGAAGTCGGCAATAAATTTGTCCACTACTCTTATGGAAATTATAATATCACACCTACTAGTTTCATATCTGAAGCTAGAAAATATCACGGCGAAATTTAAATTCAACGAGCTCACACCATATAAAAGACATCATCATTTCTAAAATGCATTCTTGTATAGTTTTTGGCGTAGATTCAAGTGATCGGTTAGAACGGACCCAAAGTGACCCCTTTTTCAAAAATATGCACGCCGAAAAAGGTATAGGCCGCCGATTGATACCTGTGTTTTGGCGATCTGATTTTCCGTTTACGAGTTATTACGTCAAATGTGTGATTTTTTGATGCACGATAACTGTCGAAAGACTCAATAGTAATGAAATTTTCACGACACGTTCTTTTTGACGGTTTTCAGAACCCCCATTGAAATTGCCGAAAATCGGAAAATAGATTTTCGCCAATTTCAATAGGGTTCGGAAAGACCGTCAAAAAGAACGTGTCGTGAATATTCCATTAATTTTAATTGAGTCGTTTGACACTTGTCGTGCATCAAAAAATCGTCAACAGGTAACAATCGGCGGCTCCCAAATGCTGCCTGAAAACGTGTCAAATCTTAAATTTCCATCCGCAACCGTTTTCGAGAAAAAAACCCGACTGAGCGTTAAATAGCCGAACGTAGACAGCGTTAAGCATTACAGCGTCGACAGCTCAGTCTTATTCGCTCCCCAGGAAAATGTGTGAAGAACACGCCAAAGGTTTCACTACAAAAAATCGCCAATAATTATTGTGGCTAGGACTGGCTAAAGATTAAACGACGATCCTTTCGCTAGCCGAACTGCACTACTGTTCCTTTGAAATACCAGCCAGCGGACATGCCGTGCGCAGACTAGTGGAATTTCTTGAAGTTTTCGGTTCTGATTATTTATTCTGTGAACTAAGCTTTTTTAAATCTTTGCCACTGTCATCTGGCCAGTTACGTGGTTATTGTATGGCTACTGTAGACATAATGTTTCATCTGTATAGGATATGTTTCTTCTCTCGGCTGGATACTAAACCATTTACCTTCGCTTCAATTATTGTATATCATATTTTTCCTTAAAGACTTTTATGTTATCTTCCTTTTTTGCCACCTTTAAAAAAACTTATTTCCAAGCAATGGCAGTGGCTTGAAGACTGAAGTCATACTTTACAAGGGTCTATACTTTTAATTTTTTATTCGCTAATAAATTGCATGCATGCAGAGTAAAAGACATTGAATATAAAATATCTAAATTTCATACCTGAAACCTGTAGATTTCATCAAGTTCTTTAATGTTTCAGCAGGTCCAGCAAAATTGAGTTCTTTCTTGTCTTTATGTTTTGCAATATATTTAAAATATAAAATATTTAATTTAAAATTAGTATGAACTTGGAGATTGTAGGCTGTATCTGTCCAAATCACAATAATATGTACCTATGGACTGACCTGTAAAATTAGACGTTCCTTTTCTCAATCACGTAAAAACTATATAAGTATTATGCTTTTAATTTCTTCAAAATCTCCAGATTGCTTGAGTTTCGAATAAAGTGGTGCCTAGGTTTGGTGTAAGAGGGAGAACGCTGGGGGGAGATCCATCCACGTGCCGACCCTTCTTTTCTTATTTTCTGTGTTAAAAATCTCCAGATTCAGGGAATAAGAATCAGAAGAAGGAATACAAATACCTCTCAAATATTTCGGTATTTTATTTTGGTTATTAGGTAACATTATTTGCTCAAAATTACTCTAAAACTAAATATTTTTACGACACTAATCGGAAGATATTCTAAAAATTACCACTCGTGAAACAAAATAATCAGATAATTTTACCTGATAACGTTTTATCCTAGAAAAACCACATTCGTCCATTTTTATAAATTGAAGAAAGAGCTCTCCCACATTATGAAAATTAACTCGTGCAGTTTTTAGACAATACGCTCTCATACGAAAATTCAAGGTTTTATATTTTGAAAGCGAAATAATCACAGAGGGGTTAACTGATTTTATTTGAAAAATTGTCTAGTGTAAGTTTAAATATCAACTTCACGGTGTGTGCCTAAGAAGTGAAAACATCAAGCAAGCGATATTAAATTACTAAATAAAATTAAAAAAGTTTCTTGGGGACGCCGGACTTCGATCTTGGTAACTTTCGCATGCTAAGCGGGCGCTCTACCATCTGAGCTAAGCCGCCGACGGAAATACGTGCTTCAAAAGTAAATATAGATACAGACCGGCCTAATACATAGTTATTATAATAGTTGATTATTATGTTTATAATTTGGCAGGTAAGACGATTATTCGAATTAATCTGTTTTCAGAGACTGACAATGTAATCCAAATAAGGGGTTCGGACGACTTTACGGACAGTGGATTTTTATCATTATTTTTTGTTTATTAGAAATACCACATTTGATATAGTACAGTTCAAAAAAAAAATGCGGAAAATGCATTATTTAAGCAAAAAAAAAATTAAATCCCATAAAAAACATAATTTTTAGCAACTCTAAGCATCGAAACTCGATGGTTTCTCTGAAATTTAAGAAATATTAATGCAACGTTGTCGGATTATGCATAATAGTAAATATCCGAGAATGCTTTTTTAACTTTGCGTCAGTTTGGATCGACTCGCTCGCTCCGGAAAGAAAACCCACAAAAACTAACCCAAAGTAAAATATTAGGTGCTATGCATGAAATCTATTTCAGATATTAACGAAAGCAACTATTAGCAACGTCGCAAAATTTACGCGCAGACGTTATTAACCTAAACGTGGTATGTGTCAAAACGAACCAACAATACGGCTGTCTTAGAATATCGTAAATAAATGATTTTTTTTAAAATTTTTTTTTAGTTTACAGATGTGTTTTAATAAATATGCAGCTTTAATTAGGTTAATCCACGCCTATAGAAGGTAAAAACGTGTTAAAATATTATGTTTTTATTGAGTCTTTATTGAAAAAGTGATAAAATTACTGTCCGTAATATCGACCAAAACCCAAATAAGATTTTAAATAATGTTTGTATCTCTTGTTAGTGTCAAAACTCGAAATGGCGAGAAATTTAAATTCAACTGGCTCACCCTGAATAAAAGATATTGGTCGGTATAATGAATTAAGTAATTCTTAAATCATTTATCACCATAAAGGAAGGGATGGTAATTAATTTTATAATAGTTAACCACTTTAGTTAGTGGACTGTATCAAAATAGGTTGGTGGGGTTGTATTCATAGGCTGTGAATTTAAACATGTATTTTAGGTATTAGGCACTTTAATAACGCAATATTTAATTTGCATTAAATATTGATCAATATATAAAATGTTTTATAACTACCTTCAAACATTCATCCTTTCACACATAAAACTAAAAACTCTACATTAGGTTAACTATTAGTAAATATTTAACAAAACTTCTTGATTGTGTAAATTTAACTCGAACTCCTTTCTTTGTTGAATTTAATCAAACTTTAATTCAAAATTTCCACTGACTGATTTTCCGTTCACTTTAAATACCTTGTTGCTTTTCTTCTACAATTATCTCAACTTAACTTCACCAAGGATATGAGACTTTGAACATTTGATTCGAATCTCAAGTACAGGAATAGATTTGTCTAACTATAATTCTCCAACCGCCATTTTACCTTCTTCAATCTTCAACAAGAGAGACGCTATACCGCGGTTCTGTTTTGAGTAAATGCGTAAAAATGCCCAAAAGAGTCCTTAATTATTCAGTGTTGAAAAAAAGGAACACAGAGTACACCAGATATTTTCTAAATATATGTGCAAACAAATGAGAAAATGACTGAATATCTTGGCGTCCAACAGGACTACGACTTGTGGCAGATGTTGTTGGCGCCAGAACTCAAGCAGGTCAGGGACAGGGGCTGATGTTTCACGTGTGAGTGTTTGAAAGACACATATTACTTATCCGACTCGTTAAACCTAAGTTTTGAGAAAACTAACTAAATATGTTGGCGTCAAACAGGGCAGCGACAGAGGCTGATGTTTTGGCCCCAAACTCAAGTCGAGCGGTGACTGGACCATTGCTTCACGGTTGAATGTGTTATTACTTCTTCGACTAACTGAACTTAAATTTTGAGAAAACCAAGTAAATATATTGGCGTCAAACAGAGCAGCGACAGAGGCTGATGTTTTTGGCCCGAAACTCAAGCAGAGCGGTGACTGGACCATTGCTTCACAGTTGAGTGTTTGTAATGCACTTATTACTTCTGCGACTAACTAAACTTAAATTTTGAGAAAACTAACTAAATATCTTGGCGTCAAACAGGGCAGCGACAGAGGCTGATGTTTTTGGCCCCAAACTCAAGCAGATCAGAGTATCATTAAACTAAGATTTCACGCAAGGCCGTCCGCTCGCTCCGGGGGCATGCCAAACGAAACTAACCAAAGGCATGCCCAAAATCAAGAAAAAAATAAAAAAAAACAGTGCGACAATCGCATCTATCTTTTCTAACGATTCATTTTCTAACGGCGATTCACAATTCACAGGTAGTTCTTTAAACCGCCACTTGAGTCGTTGTAATGGCGCGGAAGCGTAGGGGAGGTGCGCCTAAGGGTACGCACTTAATATTTATTTCCTGATCAAAATTACATTTTATTAAAAAACGAATATATTAAATGAAGTATTCATAGTTATATATGTTTTCTAATAATTAGTGAAACTAAAAATATTCTAATCAAACAAACACGTTTACAGTTCGCTACATACAAAAAAACGCAAGGGACCAATGCATCAAAGAGTACGCATGAGTGCATCTAAGAGTACGCATAAATATAATCAACTAATAAACTTTTTGGTAAACTATTAAATGTAATAAACGATCTAACTTATTATTAAACTAATGAAGTTTTGTGCAGAACTCACTCGCGATAAAAAAAATCACTAATTCAAACAAGCATTACATAAAAATTGTTTTTTCCCTAAATAATTTGAGCACAATTCATGCCACCATGTTTGGCATCCGTAGCATTTCAACCAATCTCCAGATTCAGAGGAAGACGTTTTGTAGTTTTCTAGGCAACCAGGACAAATGACATCGTCTTCTGATGTTGACAATTGCTTATCTTTCGATGTCTTCAAAGAACATGTTGATTTTTTCCACTTGTTGGGTGCTTCTTCCTTTGGTTGATTGCACACTTTTCTTTTAATACCTTTTAAGGCATCTCGTTCCAAATTTTGTAGCAAAGAATCTTTGTATGGGGTAGACGATAAAATTTCAGATTTTTTTGATTTTGTTCTGCGGGTTTGTACATGCTGGCTTCAGAAAGAGGTATTATCATTTTTGGCGTGAACGAGACCCTGTTATTCCATAAAATTTAGTTGTTGTAAATTTACTTAGCGGGTGATCATTATGCTCGTTGGTTGATGGTTGTAGCTGAAATTTGTTCGGTGGTGTTGTCTCTTCCTTCTGAATTTGGTGTTGAAGGTTTGACACTTTGCTTGTTGATGGTTCTGGTTCAAAGTTCTCTAAGGATTGTTTTTCAATAGGCATGGATTGTTCGTTGTAAAAGGCTTGGCTTGTAGATGGCAAATTAGTTTCTAAGATTTGTTTTTCAAAACTTTTGTGTGTTTCATATTGCAATTGATTGTTTCTGAATGTTGGTGTTTGCTGTAAAATTTGGGTTTGCTGAGCGAGGTGTTTGCTTGTTGATGGATGAGTAATGTTTGGTGTTGGTGGTCTACTTGTGACTAGGTGTGAAAGTGGCACATCGTCATCACTCTCTCCGTCGCTCTCTGGCTTCTGACGATTTGTTACCTAAGCGGGTGCAAAATCTGCATCTTCGAAAACATCAGGATTGTATGGATATAATCCAGTTGCCTCAAAAGATTTTTCGGCTATTCGTATGGTGGCAACTTTTAGAATATGCCGAATGAAATAAAGCGACCATCTGTTTAAGAGTGACAACTCTTCCTGGATTTGTTACCATCCACTTATCGCATTCTAAAGAAAATGCAGATTTTAATTGAGCGAAGAAGCTTTTATCCTAGGGGTTCGCGAGACCGAGACCGAGACCTGGCAAGTCTTGGTCTTGGTCTCGAAGAAATAATTTAGTCTCGGTCTCGGATCTCGAAGCTCGAGACCGAGACCGAGACTACCTTGGTCTCGGTTTCGGTCTTGTCTCGGTTTGGTATCGGTCTCGGTTTGAGCAAATAAAAAGTAATTAAATAATTTACTGTTTTATATCGTTAATAACACAAACGTTACTTCGGAATGTTAAGTTAAATGAAACATCTAATAAGTATCTTTTGTGTATCAGTTCTTGGTGTAGATGTGATATTAGGGATAAACTTCTTAAATAATTTTACATTTTTTGTTTGCAACAGTTGTTTGGATAATAATAGTTAACTTAAATAGGTACCTAATAATATTTTAATATGTTTCATGTTAGTTTCTAAATTGTTGTTTTGATATAAAAATGCTTACCACTAATGTAGGTAGGTATACAAGTGATAGGTATTTTTAAGTACATATGTACAGAGTGACCAAATAAGCGTGCAAGGTACTGTATCTCGGAAACTATTTATTGTAGAGACTTGCGGTAAAAAATTTTATAACTAAAGTAGCAAAAAAAAATCCTGGAATCTATTTTCAGCTCTCGCAGATGGCCGCTAGGGGGCGTAACCGCCATCTTGAATTAGAAAAGTGGTGGTTTTCGGAATTTTGCCTTATTAAGATAACAAATAAATACAAGTATTTTCAAGCTGAGATAAATTCGAGTTTTTTTTGTTAAACACTTTTTGCCCTATCTCCAAAAATAAATTGGTGGGGGGTGTTCAAATGTTTTTGTAAATAAACATATGTAACTTCAGAATGGCTAAACGGATTTCAACCGACTTGGTGTCGCTGAAAAGAGCTTTTCTTGAGCAACAAAACCTACCTTATTTGTGGTGATTGTAATTTGCTATGTCGCCACTAGAGGGCATTTTTCGATATTACGACAGAAATTGCGAAATTTCTAAAAAAAAATAAATCTATTGATACGTGTTTTTTTTTTAAAGAAAAAGTAAAATGATGCCCAACCAAGCTAGTGAAAACCGCGCCTCGATATCTTGTTCCTAACCTAAAATATCGGCAAAAGAAAATTTTACTATAAAATCAGAGAAAAACGGATTTTAAAGTACCGTTTTTGGCAGTAAACGGGTGTAAAATGAAAGTTATAATTTTTGATATTCCCCAAAAAATTCCTTTTGACGTTACAAAACTTCATATTATTGTAAAATAGTAGAAACACTTGTTCCAGAAAAAAGTTATGACAGATTTTCAAAATTTGATAAACTATAGCATTCAATTTACACCCGTTTTTGGCAGTCGGAATACATTTATAATCTGTTTTTCTCAAAACCCTGCGTCCTAATGATACGAAATAAGAGGCACTTTTTTACCCCAAAAAAAATTAAATTTTCAAAATTTGTAAAGAAAATTAAAAAATAGCCCACAAAAAAGTTGACGTTAATTTTTTATATTCACTC
>MU182199.1:263639-284147 GCA_016904865.1 Pissodes strobi
AGCAGGTACAAGCATGGTCTACAAACACATTCATGTTTTCAATAAAGATACTCTTAGTTGTATTTAAAATAACAAAGTGGTGCATACTCGGTCACAATATAATCTTAAATGTATTCTTCAAAAAATGCAGATTTATATTTGGAATATGTACTAAATTAGCCATCACTTCTCGATATTGAAAAAATTACTTGTTTATCAATACTTATTGATTATTTTTATTCTTCATATAACTTGAAATACTATAGCTTCAGATGCACTTACGTCTTTAGTAATTTTGTCAAAAAAGCTTGAGCAACTTTCGCATATTTGCTACGGCCAGGCAACAATAACCGAAAGCAAAAATATCGACATTTGATCCTAAACATTGAAATTAAAAATATCGAATTTCAATAAAACCAAATATACAAATATTTGATGGTATATAGAAACTGCAAAGTTCAGCATCATTAAAAACCGGATTATATGCAACCAAAAATTTTAAAAATATGCGCATATTTTATGTATGCACATTTTTTTTCAATTTATACAGGATATATGCATAAATATGCAATGAATATGCAGTAATAAGAAATTAAACTTTGATTTTCTAAATTAAATTTCACTAAATTAAAAGTGTATATGCTTTATTAGATTATAAATACAATTTTCCTATATCAATTTATATCAAACTTATATTAAGATCAATTTGAAATGTTATAAAACGCACTAGTTATGTGTACTTCAAGATTTTGAACTAAAAAATTGTGGCGTCTATCACTAAGGATATGTTTGTACAAAGGAAATGATCTACATCTACTGAAGTTATAGGTCTAAAATTTTAATTTTGGAACTAAGGCAGGTTCAATACCAAAATATTTACAGTTTTTCCTGACACTATGTTTACGTCCTGCCTTAAAACCTGTTTTTTTTTTCAATTAAGCTGTCTAATTTTGCCGCTACTGTTTTTCCTACCTCACCTCGTATTTGTTTGCAACTTTGTACACACATTTCTATTATATTCATCGACTCTGGTAGACTTGTGCACGATTCTTCTAGTTGCAAAATACTGTCTGCTAGAAATTCATAGTTACACTTAATATACATTAACTGTTATTCCACTTTAACGTTTTGAAATATTTCTTTACAGTTTTGAATGCACTGTGAATCATCAGACATTTGTGAAATTAAGTCTTTCAGTTTTTGGAAATTATCTGCATAAAATATTGCCGCACGAATCCAGGAACCCCATCTGGTCACGACAGGCTCAGGTGGTAATGGTACATTGGCCAAATTCGCCTTGTAAAACTGCAGTCTTAACTGGGCCTTTATGAATATTTTTTTCACATTTGCTACTAGGCAAGTTACATGAACTAAATTACCATAAAATATTTTTAAATTCTGTCCTGCCTTTAGCATATACGGCGCAGCATCGGACAACAGGACTAGAATTTCATCTATAGGAACTGAATTCGGCAAAAAGAAATGTGTTAATGTTTCTTGAATAAAACGAGTAATTGTAAGGTTGTTTGTTTTTCCCAGCTCTTTTACAACTATGAGGTAAGTTTCTCCTGTGATTTTTCCGACCATTGAATTAACTGTGTATCGACCACACGGATCAGTTATTTCGTCGACGACAATAAGCATATAGTTACCTCCAATTTCGTTCTTTATTTCTTCTAGTACGGTACCAATCACCTTTCCAAGGACGTTTTTTTTTCTTAATGTTGATTCATCTGGAACTTTAAATGTTGAATATTTTTACAGAAAAGCTTTTACTTGCGGGTTAGTAGCTTGTTTAAAGGAATATTAGCGGCCAAAACATTTTACATAGATCTTCATTAAATTCTGACTGGCCATGGTTTTCGTTCTTAAAAGTCTCAAAAGACTGCTTCAGCGTTGTCTGAATGGGACTGGACTTCATCTGGTTAACCTTAGCAATGTGAGATGGCGTGTTAATGTGTTGGTCTATTTGTAATTTCTTCGAGCAGGAAACAACTTTTGAACAAGGCTTGCAAAAAACTTGATCGCCGTCTAAAACAAGTTCTGGATAAGACTTAGGCCACGAAGTACATCGTATTTTCAACATAATCACCACTTTCCTTCACTTTCACATTGTTTGAGCGTACAACACAAACTGCGGCTACGACAAGCGACAATCTCAATAATACTGGTAAGCTGTAACAAATGTGAACAAGTAAATAATTTATAGAAAGTATAATGTGTAAGTAAAGAAATTCTAGTTAAAGCACTGGTTAAAAAACGCACAGGCTCAGGTGTTTAGACGCCGCACCGTTCAGGCGGCCCGGCGACGCACAGTGTTTTGGAATGGAAAAAATAGTGAATACCTTAGTATAAAGTCAAAATAAAAAAAAAACACTTTTTTTATAGTCACAAGTTTGCAAGACCTTAAGGTATGTTAGCGCATATCAGTTTTTTTACAACTTCTGGTTTACAAATTAATTCCATTCAAACTTACTCTTCCGTAACTTCCAAAATTTTAGGCAAAAACCTTTCCTATTTTCAAAAATTTTTTGCTTAAAAAGTACTGGCTATTTGAAACTTGTTTTTGTATACAATATTATTGACAATACATTCCTGTTTATTATTTTGTAAATGTACAGTAAATATATGTAAAGTATTTTTTTCCAACAAAGTTAATGTTTACGTTGACTTTTAAAAAATGTCCAAATAGGTCCAGGTTGATAAATATCTTGTTTGACAGAGCCACCCTTATAGAAGAAAGGTACATATTTGCTAATATTTGCTGTTCTTCGAAAAAATTGCTTTTATTTTACATGCTGCAGTGGTATTTCAAGTGCATTAGGAGGAAACATCATTTTTCGCATAAGTAATGTTATTTGTATCTTTTTGGGGCCATTTATACTATCTATGAAATTGTTTACTGAATTTAATGCTATTTTCTTATCCTCCTGTAGTCAAAATGGAAAAATTACAAAACCTATCGCAATCTGTTTTTAATCTTTTGAGGTAAAAACAGTAATTTCAAAAACCATGTTAGTTTAGTCGAAGCGGTTAAGGCTCAATGCAGTGTTTTGTTTTCCGAAGGAACGTGAAAAGTTTTATCGGAGTGTTTAATACTGCTTTCCTTTCATTTGAACAAAAAGTATCAAAATTCATTTCGAAACATTGATTATTTGTTAAAAAAAGAATCTGTGGTTGGATTTACCATTTTCTTGCCCAGAATCTGTTGAAAATGAGTATTTATTGTAACAGCAGCAGCAACAAACTAAGAAGAGCAATACCAAACCAAAGCAATTAAAACCATTTAGTGATTTGAGTACGAAACAGAAAAAAGATGAACTTTTAGCCTAACTCATGAGAATACCTTTGAAGAAGATCAAAAGTGGAAGATCGAAAAGAGCTCTCTAGATCGTCTTTTAGAAAATAAATTATATAAATGATTTCTTATTTAAACCTTTAAAAAGACCAAATTATATTGATCCTTCTCTTAAATTGTCAACATACCAATACAAAACTTAAAGGGGGTTACAATGGAATATATGGAAAATAGTGTATTACCGTCATACTATAAATTCAAAAAAGAAAAAGAAATTGTTTACCGCCACAGGAAATCTTCTTCTTCTTCTTCTTATGCATATTCACTATTGAATGTTTGCAACCACACGACTCACCTGTATTCCGTGTCTGGCCGTATGTATTAGGCTTTCCACTGTTCGTAAGCCGGTCCACTGTCTTATGTTACGTAGCCACGACATCTTCTTCCTTCCCATTCGATGAGCAGTTTTAAGAGCTGGTACTTCGTATTCCGCATTATGTGCCCTAGGTATGCGGCTTTTCTTTTTTTGGTCGTTAGCAACAGTTCGCGTTCTTGGTTTATTTTTCGACATTTTCGTTGGTTACTCGGGACGTCCATGGGATTTTCAGCACTTTGCGGTATACCCACATATCGAAGGCCTCTATTTTATTCATTGTGGCCACCTTCAATGTCCAGCTCTCCACTCCATATGTAACACTATGAATCTGACTTTTAGGCTCTGGTCGAAGTCCGTATTTGTCAAGATGCATTTAAATTTAATGAATGTGTTGCGGGCGCTCTCTATACGACATCTTATTTCCAGGTCAGATGTCCATTCTTCGGCGAGCCATACTCCAAGGTATTTAAATTTATTCACCCGCTCAATTGACGATCCGTCCGATGCTAGTCCCACATTTCTTAGCATATCTGGTTGACCAGTAACAATCATGTATCTTGTTTTAGTGGCGTTTAATTTTAGGCCCATTCTCTTGCTGTGCTTTCCTATTACGTTGACAAGATGTTGGAGATCGCACATATTGTCAGCAATACCCTGTCATCCGCGTAACGAATGTTATTAATCCATGTCCCATTGACTCTAATATAATTTTCAATATTCTCAAATGCCTCCTGAAATATATTCTCGGATTACAAATTGAATAGTAGTGGCGAAAGCACACATCCCTGTCGGACTCCTCTGCAGGTTTCAACATTATTACTTTGCTCTTCATCGATTTTTATGTGAGCAGATTGCTTCAGATAGAGATTTTCGATGCAGCGGATATCCCTGCCGTCCTTATCCATTTGTCTAGTATTGTTAGTAATTTATGGTGTCGTACCCTGTCAAAGACCTTTTCGACCACAGGAAATGGCAAATAAAGCTACAATCAGTTTGTGCCAGCAGAAAGAATTCTTCAAACTTGCAACTTAAATGTAGAATCCAATTCAGAATAATTTTTAAACTAAATGAAGGTTTGATGGTGCATCTAGTCAGAGCTTGTTTATATGATACTTTAGAATAGGACGAATCCTCAGTATTAATGATAAGCTGTGTACCTCTTCATTTACAAATGGATAATGCAACTATATGGGAAAATTCAGCAACGCGATATTGTAGACCAATAAAATTTGAGTTAATCAGCTGATACGGATACTCATCAATTAAAAGAAATGCAAACCGAAATCGAAAATTTAATTCCAACATATTACGATGGAGATATTTTTTTAAGCATGATCTTCATTTGACTATAAGAGACGGTAAAATTCGCACCATAATTTCGGAAACATCATCTTCATCTACATGTCCCATTTGTCTTACCAAACTGTCAGAAATTAACAATCTTTTAGAGGTATATAAACAACCTTTAAGGGAAGATATTTATAAATACGGACTTTCAACCCTTCATATTATGTGGATTCGATGTATGGAATGTTTACTTCATATTACATACAAGATAAATTTCAAGACATGGTCGGCAAAGGGAGAAAACAAAACTTTAAAAGATGAAAGAAAAAAAGACGTTCAAAAAGCCTTTAGAAATGAGCTGGGAATAATGGTGGACACTGTTAAACAAGGACATGGAACAACAAACGATGATAACACGGCCAGAACATTTTTTTTAAATCATGAATTAACTGCACGAATAACTGGTACAGGCAGCAACCTAATTTATCGTTTTGCGGTTATCCTGCAGGTTATTTCATCTTGAAAGATAATTTTATGTATCCTTATACAGATGGTACTATATGCCCTCAAATGTTCATATTATTTAGATTCATGGAGCAGAAATTTGCAAGCCTTTTAATTTAATTCCAATAGGCAAATTATCTGAAGAAGTTTCGGAGGCTAGAAACAAAGAATTTAGGACATTTCGCCAGAATTTTTCTAGAAAAATTGGAATGAAGCAAAATATTGAGGATATTTTGCATGGTCTATTGATTTCTTCAGATCTTTTAATTTCATCAATTAGACTCACAAAATATAATTGTAAAAAAGTTTGTACTATATTTAGAGGCACTAGAAATCTTCTTCTTAAAGTTCCTATTCTCTGTGAATGTTGGCTATCACGTTGGTCCAAATTACTTTATTCACTGCCGCTCTGAATAGAGCTGTTGATGTAATTCCGATCCATGTTTGTAGATTTCGCAGCCACGATATTCGTCTGCGTCCTGCTGACCTTCGACCCTCTATTTTCCCCTGTAATATGGGTTGAAGAAGGTGGTATTTTTCATTTCGCATGATATGTCCGAAGTATTCCAATTTTCTGCGTTTGACATTTGGTAGGTATTCTAGTTGTCCACCGATGCGTTGCAGTACCGTATCGTTTGACACGTGGTGTATCCATGGGATTCTGAGTATGTGACGACAGCACCACATCTCAAATGAATCTATGCGCTTACATCAGGCATCGGTAACGCTTCTGCCCCATATAGGCGGGTTGAGGGTACATAGCATTTTAAAATTCTTATTCTAGTATGCATGTTGAGGGATAAGTTGCATAGTACGTTACGCATCTTGTTAAACGTACCTCTTGCTTTTTCGATTCGGCATCTTATTTCTCGAGAGTGGTCCCAGTCCTTATTCAAGGTGCAGCCCAGGTATGTAACTGTCTCGGCCATTATGAGAGCTATATTGTTAGCGTAAAACTGTGGGTTGCCGATGACGTTTTTACTGATAATTAATATGTGTGTCTTCTTACAGTTTATCTTCATACCATATCTGGTGCATGCAGTCTACACGGTCTATAAGTCTCTAAACTCCTTCAGCAGTAGCTGCTATAAGGATGGTTTCACCCGCATATCTTAGGTTAGATATGGAACAAGAAATTGAAGTGGATGTTGTCTCAGATTAGAAAAGAAATATTTCTGAATATTTATGAGAATTAGGTATTAGGTTTCTCAGCAATAGACTACAAAACATGCCCACTTTCCTAGAAACGCATACTAGAGATAGATACAAAAAAGTACGGAACAGCGTAGACCAAAGCAATGGAAATTTTTACACCAAGAGAAATTGACTTAAATTTAAGGTTTTGGGCAGAAACGAAGTGCAAAACAGAATAAAATCAGGAATGCATTTAATATGACATCATAAATTGATGTTTACAAACTATGCGTTTGGAATACATTGGAAAAATAAACATGTGAAAGAATAGCATGAATAAATAAAATAGACAATCTGCTTTAAAAAAAAATCATAACATATATTCTGAAAGGAAAACCTACGCTCGTTAAAAAAGACCGCAAGACACACGGACAGAAATATGGACAGGAAGTTTGAATCAAGTCTTTAAAAAAATATGCACGTTTTAGCATCCAGAACAATAGAGTCAAGCGGATTAAGAAAGTACGTCATGTGAATGACGCAACCCTTTGGCGAACTTAAAATTACTAGAAAGTTGTAAAAATGATATTATCCCAGAATATGATATGCCTCCTATAACGGAAGATCACAAAGACTTGATGTGTAATATATTTCCGACATTTCCTTGCATTAACGTCTCCATTAGATATGACAACGTTGTAATGCAATTATTATCATTCCATTAAACAGAACGACTAGCCACGCCTACGCTCCGCATTTCTAACCAATCGCTAGTGAATAGCTCGATCTTTAGAGGGTCTCTTGGCGGAACGCACTGCGAAAGCTCGGGTTTTATTGCCTGTCCTTCTCCGCCAACTGCGACAGGACGCCTAGTAGGAACGAGCGTCTGAGCGAACCGGCCGTGTTCCCACAAATTTCATTAGGGTATATATTTCTGACGTCATGCTCCCACTGTATGCCAGACCACGTGGTCGTTTATTGACTTTTTCATTCTGTTTTGCAGTGGACTCTTATTCTTGATTTTTCGTTAGCGTATAGGGGGAAATATGAATGGTTGGCTAATAATGAGGTTATGTAACAACTTTTGTATTGTGAATAGATCTTGTATAGTGCAATTATTGTAGATGGATCAAGTAATGATATTTTATGTCGCTTTCACTTAATAAATTACAGACCTTTGTAAAAATTAAAGTCTTAGTCAATGCGTCTTTAGTTATCTGCCCCATGAATTCTTGAAAACATAAAGGATATTGAATCAGAAATCAGTTATGCAACCATGATTATATCATTGTATGAAAACTCTTTTGTTCAGGGATTTGTGACTTGCTATGATTGGTTTAGAACTAATGCGTGATGATTCAAAGTCAACCTTACGTGATAATTAGCAACCAGTCTTAGCACTCTTTCCTTAATCTCTTTTATAGCTATCGTTCTCAATGATCATATTGTTAGTTCGAAACTCGGGCCAAACCATCTGGAAATTGTGCGTACAAATACATGGAAGTCCGCCTAATTTCACTTAGATTTTTGTCAATATTTTGTTCACTTATATAGCAACTTATTAAATAATAAATATATCGAATTTTTGCTTAGAACTTATTAAAAATGCCTCACCTGTCTGGTAGACAAGTCCGTAATCTAAGAAAAGGTACCCTAATAATAATTTCGATAGATCTTAAGATGGTGCGAATTCCCGCGAAAGCTGATTTGAAATACCCCTTTCGGTTAAATACAGGGATATTTAGCAAAACATAATAATCTCGTTTGGCTAATTGTTATAAAAACGAAACGTCGCGTACAAAAAGTGTGAACGCAACCTTAAACTGCGCAAAAAGAGGCGCATCTCTTGACCATTTATCATTTAAAATAATTATAATCGTATTCTTACTACGATTAACAGATTTAATGTTTTTAATTTGTTTTCCGTTTTTATGAAATATTTCTCTTCAGAAAAAAAAATGCTTTTTCTTATCTATACTATTTTTAGTTATGTTTATTTTTGTTCAATTCTAGGGAATTAGTTGATCGAGCGAATTTCTCAAAAACGATAGTTTTTCTTCCATTTCGTATCCTACGAACATTTTTGTTTATTAAACTTATTACCTATGCCTTATTAAGCGTTATCGAGTTTAAAGGGTATTTTTTTCGGTAATTCTTGAAATAATCCAGATATATCATTAATATCTAAAATATAAGTCCTAAAAATCAAAGACATATTAAAATATAGACAGATTTGTTTACTAAATATGAAAACGCCAACATCGTTGTGTCGGGGAAAATACACGGCAGCTTGTTTTTAATAATATGACAGTAAAATTACAGTTATTAGAAAATAGAGCATGTCAAAATATATTTTTTCCGCTTTAAAGTATACGGTGTAGATTACATTACTAACATAAACATTTATGTTACAAAACTTCAAAATAGAAAGAAAAAAAAATACGGAGTGTTTCCGCTAGAAAGTATGTAAACTGGGCCCTATGTCATTACTTCACCACGTCACATTGTTCACGAAATCAGCGGTACTCTCTCTTGCCGCGCACGCCGACAATGTCGCGTAGCCGGCACTCGTCTAGAAGGAACTGTCCACCATGTTCATGAAAATAGCGTATCCATTCATTTGAACCCAAATATTACATTCCATGCGTAAGTAAATAAACTCATAGTCGTACTCTGCGAACATTATTTTAGAAAAGTAGTACCTATTTTAACTAGTTCTTCTTTGCTATTACATGCGTTTAAAATGTAGTGGGTTAATAGAATCTGTTTCTTTGTCAAAATTATTAGTTGCAAAACGTTATGAAAAATTAATTAACGCTTAACACCCTTTGTATTCCATGGAAAATTTTTTAATCCAAATAGACTTCCAAAAGTAGGGTAACAGAGCGCTTTCGGCTTAAGCCATCATCAGTGTTATCTGAAAAGTAAGTAAAAGAGCCACCCATTAGTCAGAGACTACTGCAGAATATTTCGATAAAGAAAATGATAAAATTGACATTGTTATGTTTAGATACAAAATTTGTTAGAATTTGAAAGGGGTTAATTAAAAGTGTAAATTAAGAATGATGCTTTTTTTGTGATTTTTAATGAGCAGAATGAGAGGAAAATGATAGAAGTTCTTTAAATTACTTGTCAATGGAAAAAAGAACATACCCATGACGATAAACAAACAACACAAATCGACAATGGCCACATCAAAATTTCACAGATTGCACGTTACAGTTTAAGAAAAGGGTTCACATAATTTAATTTAAAAAACAAAAACGAGGTAAGAACCACGTTTTTGGGTGAAACGACAGATGTGTCGCTGTTGACAGTCTTGACAAGTAGACCGTTGACGCAGAAGTGATACGCCAAGAATTGGTGGTATTTTAATTTTTTAAAAAAGACAAGTGTTAATTTTAGAAGAAGTACCTACCTACCTCGTACCTTCGAATAATTATAATAATATTATTATTTATTCATTTAGCACCTGGCTGGTAGGTATACAAAATATACAAACATACAAATTACATGTAGGTATACATACGGTCGTTCAAATATCTAAATAATATTTTGTCAAAATCTTTAAGTGTAGGTGTATTTGTTACTACATATATCAGACTATCAGACACATAATTTAACAATGCCTCATAAAATAAGGTTTTTTTAATGACGATAATTTAACAGACTGGAATGATATAGTTTAGTCTTAAACGAATGTAATTAAAAAAAACTGTCCAAAAAATGGCTTTAGCATGTTGGTATTTGGCTTTCTCTATTTCCTAAATTAGACTAAGTTTGCCTTTTGAACCTATTTATGAACCGGTAGCCAATCCAGCAAATCTAAACATATTTTATAGAAGTTTGTTTACTGTAATTTAAAATAATTCTCATCACCCTTTCTTGAATTTGCAGCTTATCCATTTCCTCTTGAGTACAAGACATTAATAGGGCACGATAAGTTGAAACAATAAAAAATAATATTGCATATCAACATTTTAGCCCATTGTGATGAATTGCTGGACCAAAGCTGAAAGAATCCTATTTTTTACCTATTTTTTTACAACTTGCTTAGCTACATTTATGAAAAATGCTGAACGTTTTTATACCAGTGAAATCATTCCAACTGTGTAGGCACAATAGATAAGAAACATCACAATAAAATGTCCCAAAAATTGTAACGTTGTGGATGTTATTAATTACAGTAGTGCGAGTTTCTCCTTTTACTGGCCGAATCGTGTGGTCAGTACTCTCGCTACCTTACTTCTCGCGACCTCACTTCCGGTGTTCCAACCTGGCCTGCAGGTTGGAATTCCGTATCGGAATTTTTCGTTGCTATTTTGACCCTCAGGTCTAACTAGCGCTTGATTGTGTCGTGGCAGTATTAAGCAAATTAATTAAAATGTATATTTTCTAAAATTGTCGGCCATATCGGCTATAAACGTTGTGCGATGAACCAGTGTGGTGACCTCCTTTTTTTAAAGGTATGTTCTACACGAGTGTTTATATTTAAGATCGCTAAAGTTATTTATCATTTACCTAGGGTTCTTCTGTGGGATCGAATTCCTTCTGTGGGACAGAATTCCTTCTTTGAAATAGAATTCCTCTGTGAGGTAGAATTTCATGCTGACCTAGCTAATCCCGCCAGTTAGCCGTACCGAGGCTTTTTTTATCAGGGTGGCGCAACCACATGGTGGAGACACACTTCCAGGGAGCGCCAGTGTCTCGCTCAGAATCAAGTAAAATATATTTTAATTTATATAAGTGCCTTATCGTATATAGCCAGTGTTACCAGGTCTACTGTTTTTGCAGTAGATCTACTGTTTTTACATCCTTAAAGGTAAATTCTACTGGTATTTAAAGAAAAATAATACTTGATTAAACATGCTAAAGGGCACAACGGGCCCAATTATTGGTGGCCTAAGTGCAAGGCCCGCTAGGGGCCTGCCCTTCTATACTGATACTGATACTGAACATGCTAACACTACAAAAAAAAATTTAAATATTAAGCAGAAATCTTAAAATTCTAACATAACATCTTAAATAAAACAGGTGAAAAATTAAAATATCATTACGCATTAATTATTTTTGGGCAGTGGGATTACGTTGTTATTTTTTGTGCAGTTCTAAAAGATGGCACCACCACCACAAGTTCTGTGTATACCTATAAGGGATTCACCGGCTCGTTCTTTGAATCATTTACTACAATCAAATGATTGTAGGTTATTAGCCTAAACTATCGTGTATTTCTTACCGTTATGTATCATTTTAATTAATACATATATTATAATCATCTGATTGTAGGTCATTTGCCTAAATTATCGTGTATTTCTTACCGTTATGTATCATTTTAATTAATGAATATATAATCAAATGACAGCCGGTCATTTGCCTAGTTTAACAAATAGTATCTTATGTTGCTTTGATTTATTTTTCTTGTAATATCGGTGAGATACCTTACAAGAGAATAACCTCAGATTGATTTGAGATAGGATTAATAGTCCTGAGAGAGTTGTTGTAAGTTTAGATTTTTAATTAAAAAAGTTATTTGTAATCTTGATGTTTATTTTGGTAAACTGCAATCAAAATAATAACTAATCTCTGTATTCAAAATTTTATTTTACAGGGTGTTTTTCTAAATTTTATTACTCTATTTTCAAGGATCAATAATCATTGATAAATTTCTTGCAGAAAAAAATTAGTAGCTTCCTACCCTAACTGTCAAGACATAAACCCACTCATTAAAAATAAAATGTAATCCTCTGAGTAAACCTAGCGTATGGACCGCCTAATGAGCAATTAGCAAATACGGTCACATATTTGGCACCCATGAAAAATAGTGGATCGATGTATTTTAATTACAAGGCATATTTCGCAGTTATTTTATTAGCTATTGTTGATGCTGAATTTAAATGTATTACTATTGTCGTCAGACGTAACAAAGTTATTTCGGTTTTGAGGTTTTTTTGCCGAGTGTCTTATTTGCACGTTTTTGAAGCGTACAGGCAAAGT
This sequence comes from Pissodes strobi, assembly GCA_016904865.1. NCBI lineage: Eukaryota > Metazoa > Arthropoda > Insecta > Coleoptera > Curculionidae > Pissodes > Pissodes strobi. The sequence continues at coordinate 276,212 of MU182199.1, forward strand.
TAAGCCTCCCCTCTTTAATGTGTTTTTAAAGAAATAGATTTTTTTAGAGGTAATAAAATACATATTTTGATACACTCTGTTCTTAAGCCAATGACCATATATTTCGTCTTTGCGGTATTCAGCTTTAACCAGTTCTGATATAATCAGTTGTTATACAATACCTCTAGTTCGCTATTCATAATCTACTGCTTGCTGTGCAGAAAAAAAAGGTTTTTTTTGTCCATCAAATGTTATACCAGCAATCGTCATCGATATACAGTCTCCCAAAAATTATCATAATAAGTTATTATGACAACTAGAATGTTTTTATCGTCCATTAGATTAAATTTTAATTTTTGCCGCCTATGGGATTGCATATAGAAAAAGTACAAATTTATAAAATTCGTATCGCTTCATTTGAGCATAACTCTCAATACAAACAAGGAATAAATATATAAATGGGATCTAGTACCTGAATTATCAACCCGTGTAAAAATGTTTGTCCTGTCTAAGAGATCGTTGATATAAAGCAGGAACAGTGTGGGGGATAATATACACCTTTGAGGAACTCTGTCATTGATTTTAAATTCCTCCGAGAGATGTCCATCAATACCAACTCGAATGCTTAGATCCCTTAAATTGAAAAGCCATAGAAGCAGTGCTGGTGGATATGTCGAGAGCCACTGCACGAGATTCGCCGTAGCTCTCGATGGCTTTGGTCCACAGGTAGGTCACGTAAGTCAGAAGATCTCCCATTGATCTGTGCTTGTGGAAGCCATACTGGCGATCGCTTATGTCTGACGATTCGAGATATTTTAAGAGCTGTTCGTTGATCAGGGTCTCCATGAGGTACCTACTACTAACGATAATAATCACTTATGCCAAAGCTTACTTATTCTGTAAACTTTGCTTATGCGTCCTTAATTTGCTGGATGACATCTAAGTAAAAACTGGATGGTCATTACAATGAAAAGATGACCCATAAGAGCTCTGATGGCCGTGCAATTGCCGTCTCGAAGAAGCCACGTGCTACCCTAAAAAGCCATGCCACCAAGTAACAGTTTTTCTATGAACCAAGAATTAAGTCTTTTAATTCCCGCCATTTTTACAGTGTTTTCAACGGCTATCTATGCAATAATACGCATTATTAGTTGTGTGTGGTATGTTTATATTAATGAGTGAGCCGTTTTCCTTATAATTTCTTAGCTGTGTAGTTTCTAAAAATATCGACATTGTATCTAGGTATGTCGGTTTGTATAAAAAGGCATTTTACCTAAATTTCTATTGCAATTACAATTACAAAATGCCAAGCTGCTGCGCCCCTAGATGTGTACGCAATTACAATAGTATCTTGAAAGCAGGAGAAACAGTTGTATCTGCCTTTGGTTTCCCAAGAGATGAAAGTTTAAGGGCTAAATAGTTAAAAGCTATTCCGCGAACTGACTGACTCTTTCTCTCCCTCTCAGTATTATGTTGTTTGTGTACAGTTTCCCGAAAACTACATTATTCCATAGAACAATTATCTTTTACCAAGACAGGGCTTTGCATAAGGTTTACCGGAAAACAAAGCTCAAAGCAGATGCAGTTTCTATACTATTTTAACAAATTTGCCTCAACTTGTCAGGCAGCAGTAATTATTATTTAAAACAAGTAGTGTTGAAATATTACAATAAAATATAATCTAATATAATTTAACAGATTTAGAGAAACGATAAAAATATAGGTTGTTCCATTTAAAAAACCATAAGTTTGGCCTGTATCTTAGATGCTAGGTGTTCAATGTAAAAACAAATAATTATATCTATAACTTTTCTGTAAAACATTTTTTGTATCGCTCGTAGAACATGATTCGCATACGAGAGAGAGAAAGCCGTTAACTGTAATATTATGGGGTCGAGTTCGCTCTGGTTGTATTGTATTCTCCCCCAAACCGCGTGTCTTTATCTTTTGTAGTTTTCGAGGTAGTCCCATTGAAAATTTTTAAATTGAAACTTTGTATTGACCTACAAACCTGCATTGTGTAGCTTATACAAATGCTGGCCTGATTATTCTGGTAATGATTGGGAGGATTCGTGTTATCTCGTAACACTCACGTACTTATGTTGGCTAACCCGCCATGTCGAATACTAAAGTGTATTCAGAAATGTTAGAAACCGACGAAAAAATATTGGGCTGGTATCAATTTACGGAACGGGATGAAGACCTTAGTCAGCACAGGCATTACTCTGCAAATTCAGATAAAATTTTAGATATTACATTTGAGGTGAACCTAAACAGCCAGTTTAAATTGGGTCTTTAGTCATAGTGTGGTTATTTCATAATAATGATTATTTAGAAATGTGGCGCTCTAGTGAGATTTGTAAAAGTGAGACAAATCGAAACGTACATCTATCAACAGATGCTAGAGAAATTATTAAGAGCGTGTTTCTAACCTTAATGGAGCGCTTTTTCCAGTGATGTTGGAGTCAGAAAGTTAGACCGTGGTTTGCGAGGACATTATAGGACGACAAATTTATAAAATGTATAAAGACCAATATATTCCAACTTTACACAATTTATGAAACTACTTGAAAGAGATGAGACCGAAATTAAGTGCTCAAGAACGACTTTGTGGAAGTACATCCAAGGAATGGGATTTATATTCAAAAAGATTAATAAAAGGCAAATTCTAATGGTATCCAGGCGTCTTCAAAAATGGCTGGGGAAATATTTGAGAGAAATCAGAACACAAAAAGACCAATAATTTATTTAGATGAAACGTGGTTTGATACCCATGACACCTCAACCAGTTGAAACGATTCTAGCGGTAACGCCCGGTCCTACGTGAGCGATTTGCAGCGAACGCGAACGCGAAACAGTGGCGATGCCGTGCGACTATACAGTGTTTTAAATTTAAACTCAACAAAATATCAATCGACTTGTTGTTCTTCTTCTGACTCCCATTTGCATCTCCTCCTCTTGTATTTCCCCATCGTCACTTACTATGTATACCTTAACACTGCTTCCAGTATTTGCTCTTCTGAATCTGACATGATAGTCGAGTCGTTTCATCATTTTTCTCATTCTCAGCCAATTTTTCTATAAAAAACAACGAACATCAGTCGTGTTTCCAAATCATATTTTATTAGGGTAGGAATATCTTATGTTGTGAGTAGAATAATTAACAAAACTTAATACTTACACTTAAACAGCAATAATTTCGAATTTTTCCTTTTTAAAAAGCTCTTCTATTATTATCGTTCTTCTTGTGCTTCAGGTAAAATTTTGCCGGTTGTTTGTGACTTTTGTATACTAGTTTGAGGTTGTAACGTGAAAAATCATCTGAAAATATGAGAAAAATACGAAAAACCATCAAAAAGCAGAAAGTTTTACCAAAAAACGCAAAAGTCCAAAGCAAGAAACCAAAAGACCAGCCTTTATGTCCCAAAAAGCCGGTTTTTTTTTGCCAACTCTGATTATTTGAAGATTGGTTTAGAACTAAGTTATTGCCTAATATTCCGCGAAATATTGTTATATTTATTGATGACGCGAGTTATAGTAGACAATAATTAAACAAAGCACCTTGTTCAAACGATCTAAAAGCCAAAATTCAAGACTATATTATGTACGATAATAATATATAAAGGTTTCACAGAACCCCAACGGGGAAAATATAAAAACCGACCGAAAATTTGGTTTTAGATTTTTGCTATACACCATGCAAACAACCAAAAGTAATGCCCAAAATAAAAGAAAATACTTTAAAAAACATTTTCGCTCTTAGAGAGTAAGGAGTAAGCAGTGCGGCAACTGGACCGCACATAACACTTAACGACCATTTATACTACAAAACACTGGATAAGGCTAGTATTTAAACTAATGCCCTCGGAAAACAGCAGTAAGATATTGTATGGATCAATTCTGCCGAGCTGCGGGTAGACGCTTCATACTGGCACGTTCTGATTGGCTCGGCACATTAGCAAATTAATACAAGCTGCAAAAGTGTAGACTTTGCAATACTTTAGCCGAATCTGCCGAACATCATCAATTGTATTTCTCGACTGTATATACCATTAGGATGCCTAACTACCTGTGAGCGCCAGAATGTATAAGTTAGAAAAGCTGAAGAAAATATATAATTTAAAAGGTTTTATTTAGTCAGGAACATAATGTATTCTTCCGACGTATTCAAGAATCCCAAATGCACAACTCGCTCAAGTCTAGTAAGATTTTAACAACTCTGCAACAATAATATACTAAAGAATTTTCAACTTTCGACTGCTCTCTTCTGAATACCTATACACGGGGACTCGCCTACGCCTTTTCCGAGGTTTGTAAAAGAATATTGTTTGTATTTCGAGACGCGCAAATGTATTTCAGAAGACAAGGGAAAACTAGTAAAAAGGAAAATTAGTGCTCCGATTGTTTTTCTATTGGGGTCGAAGTTTGCTTTCAACGTAAGATTACTTATTACACAGTTTCTGAATACTTTTTTTTATCATTTCGCAATTAGCCCAACTTGGAGCTTGACCATGAGTGATATTGGTAGGGACCTGCTCTGTCTCTAGCAAGGAGATAGTTACAACTGGTTAATGTAGTCCATGGATTCCGAGAGTGTGGGTCCCAACCTCCCTACAGTGGTCGCCATAACGTGATAAATAAAAAAGAAAGGTGTATTTTAAAGCAAAGGTGTCTGGTCATTTGTAGTTTGTATTCATTTCGATAATCGGTATTAATTATTATCAGCTAAAATTGCAGTTATAGAGGACAATGAATAATATGAAATGGGTATTACTAAGAGTAAAGGAAATTTGTGTTTGAAATTAGTACCTGAAATAGGTATGAAAAAAGTTGTTTACGCCTGAGGTTTATATCCAAACACAGGAGTGTTTGTTTCTTGTTACTTGAAGTTCGGCCGAATCCAACCAGGGCCATGTAGTAAATAACTATAAGGGCGTGTCGTCCAAAACCTAATCTACTACAACAACAATAATATCGAAAAGCTAAATATGGAAATAAAAAAATATGGAATACAATCAAATCTACTTAAAACTACAGATAATTCTAAAAAAATAAGCACAAGATTACAGATTTTCCCTGTAAAATTCTGTGATAGAATAGAAAGCCTTTTTTGCAAGATATGTTTTAAGAATGTATTTTAATTTATATTTTTCTAAATTACGCACGTTTTCTGGAAAAGAGATACATTTTTATTACACTGTATTCTACGTTTTTTTTTGTACATATGAGAAGTTACATCTTTCAGTTAAAAAATCTGTCTTAAATCTAGTGTTATGATTGTGATTTCTTTGTGAATTTAGAAATAGGTTTTTGTTTCCATTTACAAATAACATTGCGTCATATGTATAAACTAATCACTGTCAAGATTTCTCGATCACAGAATAAAGGTTTACAGCTTTCCTGTCGTTTTATTTTAAATATACTGCCAAGGCACCTGTTTTGCAAAATCAGTATTATTTGTATAACTGTTGAATTTCCCCAGAATATCACAGCATATTTTAAACGCGATTGGACATATGCAAAGTATGACAAAAGAGCTGCCTTCGTGCTTACATTCTCAGTTATCAGTCTTAGTGCAAAGCAATATCTAGAAATATTTGTGGCTACAAATCCACATGTGCTTTCCAGTCGAGTCTCATGTCTATGAATATTCCTAAGGAGAGTGCACAGTCGATAGAGGTCAGTTCTTCATTATCATATTGTTACGTTTTTCCCGTGGGTTCTTAACAGAATTACAACTTTGCTATTTTCAACTAATACTCTCTTTATTCACTACCACTGTATACAATTTAACTCACTAAACTAGTCTTATAACTTTACCACTAACACTCAATGATTAACTGAACTGAACTGCTAACCGACTGACTAACATTCGCCTTAGGTCTGCTTATATATAATCTCCAATCTATCACGAATATTCGGGAAGTATTCCGACGCCACTCTATATGATCTCGACGAGGCCATCGAGATAATTCCAGTCCAGCGATCCTGATACTTCGCGACCGGCCGGGCGATGAGTCATACAGACAAAGAAGCGAGGGGCACGGCGGCTAGTTGTATAGGGTAGCACAAAAACGTTCGGATGGTTGTTAGGCTAGCCGTAACATTGCCTCCCTCTTAATCCTGATCGTCCCGATCAGATACTGCATGTCCGTGGTATGCTTTCAGTCTGTCGAGGTGAACAACTTTCAGTTTGCTTCTGGGACTACGCTGAATTCTATACACAACGTCATTAATTCTTTTGATGACTGTATAGGGTCCTTCCCATACTGGCGTTATCTTGGGAGATCTTCCTTTCTTCCTTTGTGGATTATATAACCAGACTTTATCGTTCATCTGAAATCCCATAGAATTAGCTTGGAGATCATATCGAGCCTTCATTCGGTCACTAGCGAGACGTTCAAACGGTAGTCCCACATCATTCTGTTTCATCTTCCCACTGGATCTTGTCTGAGGTTCTTGACTTGAGGCACAGGTTGAACACTGCTGGCACCATGATTTCACATCCTGGCAGTAGTTGACCCAGTAAAATCTGTCGCGGATCTTGTCAATCATTTTGTTCACTCCGAGATGAGCACCAAACTTTCGATTATGTACTCCATCCAGAACTTCCGATACCTTCTTCCTTGGTACCACTAACTGCGTCTTCACTACCTTGCCATCGGCGCTTTCCCAGGCTCGTTTAAGGAGTCCATTTTCAACTACCAGGGAGTCCCACTGAGCCCACAGAGATTTAAAAGTAGATCCCTTAGTTGAAATATCTCTCCAGCTTGGTCTTGGTTGACGTTCTTCCTTAGCTTTTAGTAGCAGTGCTATTTCATTATCCTCAAGCTGATCCTTCTTCAGTTGCTCTGTGGTCCACTGCTGATCAACCTTAAACTTGATTCGCCTAATGGGAGTGATTCCTTCTCGTTGGTCAGTTCGTTGGCGATGTTTATAATTATCCTCACATGACCTTCTGGATAAAGCATCTGTATTACTATGCCATCTTCCTTCCCTGTGCTTAGCCTTAAAGTTATATTGTTTCAACTCTTCCTGACTTGGCTTTAAACTGCTGTTGTCTCTGGATGGAGCTGTAGGTCGTAGTTGTACTCGACAGTCTCTCTTAAAATGCCCAATGTTGCCACATATATAGCACTGATTTGAAACATTTCGGTTACGTGGCCTATCTTCTAGGGGCTCCCGCAATCTTTGTACTTGACAGTCCCTTTTGAAATGCCCAGTCCTGCCGCATCTATAGCAGTGATTTATAGCATTTCGATTACATTGTCTAACGTCTGTTGGCTCCCAGAATATCCGTACTCGACAGTCCCTTCTGAAATGTCCAGTCTTTCCACATCTATAGCACTGATTTGATGTATTTCGGTTATGTGGCCTATCTTCTATTGGCTCCTGGAATCTTTGTACTCGACAGTCCCTTTTGAAGTGTCCAGTCTTGCCACATCTATAGCACTGATTACGGTTGTATGGCCTAACTTCTAGTGACTCCCGGAATCTCCCCGTGCCCTGAAGAATTTCGGTTAATTTCTTCAAAATACCGCCCCTTTCAGTTAGTTCACAACTATTCGCCAAATTTTCTTCCTTGATGGATACGTCCCTGATTGCTGGCTTAGAGATGTTACAGGCCGCCTCGATTTCCAGAGCTCTACCCAAAACTTCACGGCTGCTATCAAATTTGGCTAGACGTAACATCTTCTGAGTTTCTGGATCTCTGACACCGTCCACGAAATATTCAGCAACAAGTTCCTCTTGAAATTCTTCCGTTGCTCCCGGATAGGCCAACTGAACGAGACGTCTGACGTCTGCCTCAAATTCTTGCAGGTTTTCACCAGGCTTCTGATGTCGGGACTTAACTTGTGCCTGATACAGTTGTCTTCTATGTTGGTCTCCAAATCGTCTCTCCAGGGCAGCTGCAAGTATGTCATATTTCCCTTGTTGGCTGATGGGAATGGTCTGC
>MU182199.1:284247-294272 GCA_016904865.1 Pissodes strobi
TTAGTCTGATAACTTCTGCTTGTAGATTCCTCATTTCTTGCTGTACGTTTCCTACTTCTTTTTGTACACTCCCAACTTCTTTTTGTACATGTCCAACTTCTTTTTGTATATTACCTACTTCTTTTTCAAACTTCTCATTTTGCCCGTCCAATATTTTCTGTAATTTTCCTTGCTCGCCTACAATCACATCAAGCATCCATTTCTGAAGCTGGTCCTGTTCTGCTTGCCTTCTACGATCATCCTCTTCCCGTTCCGCTTGCCTTTTATCTTCTTGATCTTGTAAAATTTTCTGAAGCCGCTCTTGTTCTTCTTTCCTTTTATCTTCCTGGTCTTGTAAGATTTTCTGAAGCCGGTCCTGTTCTGCTTGCCTTTTACGTTCCTCCTCTTCCCGGTCCACTTGCCTTCTACGTTCATCCTCTTCCCGATCCGCTCGCCTCTCAGCATTTAAATTATCCATGAAATCGGCCACACATTTTATTTATTTGCTCCATTTCTGCCGTTTGTTGCCTTGTATTGACCATAGAAAGTTATAAAATTTTATCAGAATCCACCAATCAAACGGTCTCGTTGACGTACTTGTACTTCTTCTTTCCTCGAAAAATACTTCTCAAGTCCGGTCCCTTCACAATCCCACTTCTGACACCAAATGTTACGTTTTTCCCGTGGGTTCTTAACAGAATTACAACTTTGCTATTTTTAACTAATACTCTCTTTATTCACTACCACTGTATACAATTTAACTCACTAAACTAGTCTTATAACTTTACCACTAACACTCAATGATTAACTGAACTGAACTGCTAACCGACTGACTAACATTCGCCTTAGGTCTGCTTATATATAATCTCCAATCTATCACGAATATTCGGGAAGCATTCCGACGCCACTCTATATGATCTCGACGAGGCCATCGAGATAATTCCAGTCCAGCGATCCTGATACTTCGCGACTGGCCGGGCGATGAGTCATACAGACAAAGAAGCGAGCGGCACGGCGGCTAGTTGTATAGGGTAGCACAAAAACGTTCGGATGGTTGTTAGGCTAGCCGTAACAATATATTAAAGTTAAGTTGTGGTGATTTCTATTTGCAAAAGACAATATTCGAGTATTTGAGATATTTAGAAGATTGTTTGATCAAAGTAATTTCTTAAAGTACTCACTGGGTTAGTTACTTTTCTGAGAAGCACATCCTGATCCTGCTGACTAAATATGAAGGTGGTATCATCTGCGTAAAGGACAATATGTTCTTCACTGACATCAGACAGTTCATTTGTGTATAGAATGTATAACAAGGGACTGAGGATTGATCCCTGGGGTACTCCCCTCTCTACATCCATGGTGGCAGATCTCAGCAAGTCACCCCACTCATCCATCTCACAGACACACTGCTGTCGCCCTGACAGATATGACTTTAGTAGTTTTAATGCTACTCCTCTAATACCATAATCCTCTATTTTCTCGCATAGAATCTCATGATCAACTCTGTCAAATGCTTTTGACAGATCCAGGTACAAAATAGCTGTCTCTTTGTTGTTATTTAATGAGTGTAATAGATTGACTTTCCAACTACTTTTCAAACCTAATACTCTAACAAAACCTAATACTCTAAAAAAAAAAAAAGCAACGGGGTTCGAACCCCACTATCTAAACCTCTACACCACAAGAGCTCTTGCGACAAATTGATTGCATCACGAAGACATATTGTAATACGAGATGGGTCGACCAATAGGAGAGGCCGATTTTGATATAGTCGGCTACGCCTGTAAAGGATCTTTAAATGCATGTCAGGCATACATGTCAGATTAGTCATAAATTCTTCTACCTCCAGGGTCTTGTTCTTAAGGCTTTGAATATTTTGATGAAAGACAAACAATTTATACGATTTTTAGGATTGGGAAAATTTTTAGTATTTTTTTTGTCTACATTTTTTGTCATAATATGGCATTCATCAATTTTTCTTATAAAAAATTACCTCCTCTCTGCTGATCTAATTCATTTCCCAGGTTGTTCAAAAAGTCTTTATGTTTCTTGAAATCAAAACGCTTGACTCCTATATACTGTGGCCAAAATGAGCTTTCGTATAATAAATCCTTTTTGTCCATAGGGGCTACTACTAAGAAATTTTTTAGTCGATGCTCTTCTGTAGGTATTTCTTTTACAGTCAGATTTATGCTTTCAAAGCCACACTTTTTACGAATATAATTCGTTATCACTTCCTCTGAGGCTGTACGATTTATTCTGTTAATGTATAGCCCTTCTGTCTCCACCTTCAAAATTTTCTTCCTTTTCCCTTGTGCCCAGGTTTTTTCGTCTTCTGTTTCTTCGTTGTATATGAATATATCCATTTTCCGAACTCCTATCAGACTCGTTCCCATCTATATTGATATTTGATTTTAGTACATTTAAATTTGCACCCATTCGTACATCCCTCTTCCAGTGTTGCCATATTTAATAGTACTTGGTTCTCGACCGTGACCGGTCGGTATGGATTTTACAGCCACATCTCTATACGAAACAGCTGATGGTAATGGTCCTACAATTACGGCGACGCTGGTATGGCTGATATTTTCTTTGTTTACCTTTTAATCACCTTCCAAATTTCCGATTTTCTCGCACAGTAATCCATTATTTTGTTTTAAAATGTTGTTTTTGTCAGTCATTTCGTCCAGCATTTTTTGAGGTACTCAATTTCTAAAGACATCGTTGCTATATCCATCTTCTGAACAGCGGTGGTTGTGTTTACATTTCCATCGCCAGCGCCTGTCAAAATTGTCGTGGTCGGCTCACAGCACTCGATTTTTTGTTTATCAATTATTATTCTTGTAATATTGCCCATCAGTTTTACGCAACTATTGTGATAGATTGAATAACAATTAATGCACACACAGACACTGCAACGTTTTTAGCACAGCATTTAAAATCCGTGTTTTTCGCGTCTTTCGTACTAGCATCTGAGTCGCCGTCAGATTCGCCCGCCATCTTGAACGACCAAATGCAAAAATATCGACATTTGATCGGAAAGCTAAATATTGAAATTAAAAAATATCGAATTACAATAAAACCGAAAATACAAAATTTCGAATGCAAAAATTCGATTTACAATATTGAAGGCTAAATATCAAAATTGTAAAATATTCGAATTTCAAAATGTCGAAAATGCAAACTATATCGAAGGAAAGGATAACTTAAAAGCAAAATATTGAAAAAATCGATATTTCAAAAGATTGAAATTGCAAAATATCGAAACTGCAAACTATCCAGTATAAAATTTTGATAGTTAAAAGTAACGAAATTCCAAAATTTCGAGGCTGCAAAATTTGCAAAACGCAAAATATCAAATCTAAGCAAAATCTAAATCAATCTATGAGCCTTGGTGTTTTTCGATTGGAGGAAGTTGTGGTATGGTATGGTAGAGGGGTGGCTCGGTAGGATTTGCCCTTCAACACGTCGATCACAATTGATCGTTTGTGTATACCCTTCTATTTTACATGAAAATTCCTATCTCTTTCGAGAACCTCAGAATATTTCGAGGGTTGAGCCTTTGTAGATCTGGTGCCACAAGGGCATTTTCGGGATGCCAACAACCTTTGGAATGCCTGACATTCGCAGGGTAAGTGCGCTCTGACGTTTCAGCCTTTGTTTGGCAGAATCTGCATTGTTCGTCAGTGGTTCTCTTCATTTTCTTGAGGTGGTACGTCCAGGGGCCATGTCCAGTGTGAAGGTCTACGACCAGTTTTATCTCATTTTTCGTAGCTTGAGAAGCTTTTTTTTGTAGTTAGGCGAGTGAGAGATGAGTCTTTTGGCCTATCTCTGCCCAGGTGCATTGACCCAATGTGTCCCTTTCCGCCTTTTTTCCAATTTCTGAGTTCATTCATTACTTGTTCTCTAGTGATGCTACAGAATGGTTCAGGCTCGCAAAAGGTGGTCTGTGCACCATTCCGTGCGAGCTGGTTAGCGGTTGCCTTCCACACTCTCGTGCCACATTAGGGTGCTAGATGCTAGCGCTTTTAAGGCTGCTTGACTATCTGATAGGATATTTGCACTTCTTAGGCCTTTTTTGGCATATTTAGAAATGGCTATATTGATAGCATTTAGTTCTGCTTGAAAAATTGTGGAAGTGTGGTGTAAAGTGTAAAGGTGCAGAGATTCGACACCTAGGTCCGTAAACTCCGAATCCCACTCCTTCTGTTACCTTTGACCCATTTGTGTACCAGACAAGTGAAATTGCAAAATATCTATCTCTAGGAAGTTATAGATTCCGTGGTCCCTTGGATCTTTCTGCAGGCTTCCGTTTTCTGGTCGCAGATTCTGTAGTTCAGGGACCAGCACGTATTCCGAGGATATTGTTGAAAATAGTATATTGTGTAACTAGGAGGAAAAGCAAAACATTCCTGGACGACTGTGGTACACAGGAGTCCAGGAATGTGCTTTTCCTACGAGTTGCACATACTATTTTTTATCCGATCGAAATTAATTAGAATACGTACTTATATAAATAGAGCCAAATATTACTCTAAATAAAAACAGTGTTTTAAATTTAAACTCAACAAAATATCAAGTTTTAATCGAACGAGCTTGAAGTTTATAACGTAGCTACGGAAACTACAGCTAAATGTTACTTTTGATAGACGTCAGATCTGATAAACAAGGCGTTTGAATATGACAGAAATGTTACATTCCCGGCCTAGGACGGAAATGTTATATTCCCGGACAGTTATTTTCTATTCTTGTACAGTTATTGCATGTTGCCAAGCAACGAATACAATATACTGGAATCATGACTTTTGCGGTGAGAAAACACATCGGAAAGGTGTCGTTTTTCGACCGATCGGATAAAAAAATATATTTGAAAAATCAGCTCGAAACCTTTTAATGTGGGAAGACTGAGGAGCGTCATTTTTCAATGGTTTTTGTGATCTGCGATCTAAAAGACATCAAAATCTGAATCCATTCTCTAAAAATTAACTCCCTACAATAAACAAGGTGTTAAAGGAAGTAAATTATTTGCTTAACTACAAAAGAACAACTTTCTATAAATTATAAAAAGAAACTAATTCCGATCCGAAATCTGTTTATTCAGTACACAAGCAATAAATGAAAAAGTTTTCTCTTTCGTTCGGATTTAATTCACGAACTCATTGTATATGTTTGACGGTTTGCTGCTCAACAACTTTAATTTAAACATAATTTTTGTAAATTGAATTATAAAACCTGTGCATACAATTATTTCCCATACGTATAATAGAACACTGTAGCTGTGTAGTTGCTGGTAGGAGCTTAAAGATGAAACGTTGAAGTTAAAGTTTATTATAGTTATATTGTATTGAGGACAATAATTAAATATGTGCAATTTATTTTGCATTACCTGCTCAAATAAAGATAAAAAATGTTTAATTTCTAAGAACAAATTAAAATTTTACAACTTTCTCGACAACATTAGTTGGAATCTCAACTGCGCAACTACACCGTAATTTAAACTTTGCTCCGTCTCGTACTATTTACAATATTCCAATGTTGAGAAACGAATTTATTTCCCCTTGTATAGAGGTAATGGAAAATAAATGTTGCTTTCGCATTGTTACCTTTATTCATCTACAATAATGTGTTGCTCTGAGACTTTGGGCCCCCCCCACATCAGGGGCCTGAATTTTTCATTTCGTTTCTTATGAGAGTTCGTCTTCCAAAATCATTTATGTACCATCCTCATCGATAAATCAGGAGAACTAGAATTTTCCCTTGCGGGATAATGTGTTAGAGAGAGACGCACTTATAAAAAATAAGCCTAACTAAATTCTATCTCGTTCTTAGCTTTAACAACGACATTTTTGAACATTTTGTAACGCGATTAGTTAATTGCTTAACAACCGGTCCATATGCCTCAGCAGTGTTAATATTTAATACGAATATGTCAATAGTAAAATTTTGAAATATACCTTGTCTAAGAATATTGAGAAACCTGAAAAGAAATTGGATGAACTGAACCTGATCTTGACTTCAGCATATAATCACAGAGCGCCTTAAATAAAACATCCTAAATAAAGAGTAATTCTCTAAATAGTAACAAATAAAATTAATCCAATGGCAGCGATAATATCATTGGACCAATAAACAGTTAAAAAAGAACTATTAAATCAAATAAATTAGCCTGTGAAGAAAATATATAGTCAATGAAGATCTACTGGGGAAATCGAAGAGAGCTTAATTCGGTAACCTGCTTATGGACAAAAACCTAAAGTGGTAGTCTACTGCAATAAGGCTTACAGCAAATGACAGTCGGGCGTAGCAGTTGAGTAAGTATACGTAATACAAAAAGTAAATCAGATAATTACAATAAAATTAGTAAGACATTTGCTAACCAAAATAATACCATATACGGCAATGAAGGAAGTCGGTATTAATCAATCAAATTACGGTAAGCAACCGTAGTAGATACGATAAAACATAAACGATTAAAAGTCATTTAACGGTAAGTTCGATAAGAATAAGGTAAGTAATTATATGACTTAGAGTAAGGCGTAGCATTTAGGTAAATGTACGTAATACAAAAAGTAAATCAGATAATATGGTAGACCGTAGTGAATAGATTCGGTATTAGTTAGATAACGATAAAAAAAAATCGATAATAGATACCATAAACGATTAAAAATCATTTAACGGTAGTTGCGAAAAAGATAACGTAAGGTACGATAAGTAAAATTAGTAATTATAGGGCCTACTTGTATGTCATTTTCTTATGATCATACGGAAGTGGCATTGGTTGGAGGCTATTTCCTAACTCATGCGGCTTGGCTGGCCCCAATTACAACTCTAATTCTTCCTGCGAAGCTGCACGGCACGCCATGTGGATCAGCATCACTTCGACAAAAAGTCTCAAACTGGAGAAACTCTAGGCTGGCGAAATACCGGGTTGAGGATGGACTCTAGTTAAATTATAAATAATTTTAACTATGTAATATAGAAACACAAAGATACAACATATCTTTTGAAAAGGATAATCTCGCTTTACATAAAATACATTTACGAGACGATATTGGCAATAATACGATAAAATATTAATGGCAGAGTGCTTGCCAATTTATCTCATGATAAATTAATAATAATAGTACATCTGATGGTCAAAATTACAAAATATCTCGCCTTGAAAAACTTGTTTTTTCTCTAACTACGCGTTCATCGCTCGGAAGGGAAAGACGACGTCAATTGCCAAAATATATCTTAGACATCCGTCAAGAGAACGTTCAAAAATGAGGGACAGCTACAAACACTTCGGAACTGTATCCGTCGATACCGGGTACGTTCCAATAAGTATGAAATAGTTAATGTTTTAAATTCTAAGATATAAATTCTAAGTTCAGAATAGGTATGTTAAGTTCTAATGTAAGAGAAAGAAAATATCAACCACATAAATCTACCAGTGAAAGGGAAGAAACTATATTTCTGGGTTTGGTAGCATTTACAACGTTACAATTTTAGGAAAGCTTTTGCGTCGATTCAGACTATTTACTGTACTGTTTTAATTTTAATATCTTAAAGTTTATTAGTTAAATACCCAAAAAATCATCAATATCTCTTAAACTTATTTTGCACTTTCCCAACAAAATAAATGTTGCGCAAAATGAATATTATTTTTAAAAGTTTATTTAAGAAATCAACATCTAAGGTATATAATTGGGTTCCCATTCTACAATTTTTACCCAATCGAAACTACGTATCACTTGGTGCGAAATTAATTAAGACACCGTCAATAGGGGCCAAAATATAAATAAGTAAATAACATTCTAGTGAAGCTCGATTTTTGGTACGTTGACCCTGTGATAATGACGCCACTGGAAACAGGAGGGTGAAATAGATTATCGAGATGCTAAAAAAATTCATCTGGACGTTTTAAAATGTTGCGAAGCTCTGACGTCAAACAGTCTTCTAAAAGGTTGCTATATTGTTCCAGTCCAGACTATTAAAGTGGAAAAGTTTGACACGGTCAATTAGTCGCATGCTTTTCGGCTTCATTCGCTTTTATGATGCTTTTAACAAGCAAAGTATAGGGCGGTCCCAAGATTTTTTTTTAGTCATCACTTTTTGTTTAGGTTGAAGGAAATCTCAGCTTACTTGGACAATATTTATTAAATATTCAAATCAAAACGCCAACGTTTCGACACTGATCAGTGTCATCCTCAGGGCTAAAAATCAAAGGACGGTCATTAGAATACATTCATAAACGTAATTTGCTATACACCTAGAATTTAAAATAATTATCTGTCTAACAGGATAAATTGAAAATTTTACAAATAATTATACAATTACACTGGTAGGAAGTTGAACAATCTGAAGTATTATAAAATTTTAAAAAGAAATTTTTTTTAGAAATGTGGCATATTCATAATACAAAATACAATGTTAAGTTAAATACAGATACACAAATTCTTAACATCATTTATCATAACATAATTAGTAATTTTCAATATACTGGATAGTGTGATTTTGGTGAATGGGTGGGGATACAATCTAGATTTGCACTCGTGATGTACGACACTGCGATTTAGTAGGTACCGAAACAGGATTGTGACGGCATGAGATTCATTCTTAATGATCGCTCGTCTTAATTGTGACTCGTAGTAATCTATAAGGGGAATGGGACGCAGGGATAGAATAGGACAAAACGTGACAGTGAACAGCTACAACTTTGAAAGAGTGGAACGTTTTAAATACCTTGGATCTACAGTCACGGCTGATAACGACGTCACAGAAGAAGTCAAGGGCAGAATACAGTCCGCAAATCGCTGCCTATATGCATTAAAAAATCTGATTCAATCTAAAACCCTGACAAGAAAATCCAAAGTCACTATATATAAAGCTATTATCAGACCAATAATAACGTATGGGGGCGAAACATGGACAATGACCAAGGCCAACGAAGAAAAACTGCGGCGCTTCGAACGCAAAATCCTCAGGAAGATTTATGGCCCTCTCCGCGATGCAAGAACCAACCAGTACCGCATTAGAACCAACGCTGAATTAGCAGAACTGTACAGCGACAGTGACATCATCCAAGAAATCAAAGCTCACCGTTTAAGATGGGCAGGCCACTTACAACGGCTTGACGATCAAAGGCTTGTGAGATTGATATGGGAAGAGGTTCCAACAGGAAAAAGACCACTCGGACGTCCCAGATTGCGATGGAGAGACAACATCAGATCAGACCTCCGCAAAATGAACATCCCCTTCGACCGTCGACTGATGGAAGATCGTACCTTCTGGAAAACAGTTGTCCAGTCAGCCAAGACCCACCCTGGGTTGTAGCGCTAAATGATGATGATGATGATGATGTTTTGTTTGGTTCTCCCTGTTTGTATGTTCTTACGTCCCATTTACATCGTTCAGTTAGTTTTAAAAAAAATTTATAATACTTCAGATTGTTCAACTTCCTATCAGTGTAATTGTATAATTGTTTGTAAAATTTTCAACTTTATCCTGTTAGACAGATAATTATTTTAAATTCTAGGTGTATAGCAAATTACGTTTATATATGTCTTCTAATTACCGTCCTTTGATTTTTAGCCCTGAGGATGACACTGATCAGTGTCGAAACGTTGGCGTTTTGATTTGAATATTTAATAAATATTGTCCAAGTAAGCTGAGATTTCCTTCAACCTAAACATATTGTATTGTGGACGAAACTTCTTATCACTAATCTTATCACTTTTGCCCCTAGTTCATCTGAATTGGGTGCTTTTAGGGTTCCGTCCTGTAAACTGAGAAAGAAATCAGTCAGTTGCCTGTCTGTCGATACCATCTGTATCTTTTATTTATTTGATTGCGTTACATGATTGTTTGTTCCACGTCAAAAACTTATCTAATTTTATTCTTTTCACGAAATGATAAATAGCTGACAATTGTCAGTTCAGTATCATCTCTAAGTTTGAGTGAACAAGATGACAAATGAACCGATATTTGGCTTTCCAGTAATAAATTATTAAGTGGTAATGTGTCATGTTAAAATTCGAACTAGCTTATCCTGTATAAAAGGC
>MU182199.1:333729-357580 GCA_016904865.1 Pissodes strobi
AAGTATGCTTAGTGTAGAGGAATGTTGTTTCGCTTCCTCGGTGGATTGTGAAAAGAATCCACCCATAGCTCGTCATATATATATAATATATATATACGGAAAGAGTCGATATATGTAGTATATTTTGGTATTGTGGTTAAATATGGCAATATAGATAAACATGTCGTTTCCAATCGTAGATGAAAGTTGAAATTATGGTGTTTCATTTAAAAAAAAAACACGTGTACACTATGTGCGCATATCAGAAGTGAAACTTCTTAAACTTAAACGCCCTAGCCTTATACATATCGTAACGGATTTGGTTAAAAAGTAGTTTTTTTTAAATATACCACTCAATTAACAAAAAGGGAAGGCCTAAATGAAAAAAAATATATTCTCCATACAAATTTCGGTTGTCTTGACAAGGTAATAGAGCAAATCCCATATTTTTTGCTTGTAAACTAATAAAGATATCATAATAAAATATGATAACGGATTTTTGTTCCGCTGCAAGCGCGGCCTGCCGTGGCCTCTCGACGTGTGTCGCGACCTTCAAATTTTACTCCCAGCGCGCGTTAAGAAGTTTCACTTCAAAAGTCTATTTCTTTCTTGTAGCGTAATTCAAGAGATATCGACTCGGAAAAGCGCGAAGTCAAGTAATAGTATGAACCCGGATAATTTTGGCACCATGATTCAGAATTTAACATCAAGTTTCTTAGAAATTTACAGAAGTTATAGAGATACTTTTTTGTGACTTAATTCATTTTTAGGATGCTATAGGTATTCTATGGCTGTGTACAGGGTGGCTCGAATTCGAGTCTAATGTATGAGGAACTCGAAAACCGTAAGAGATACAGTGTCGGTCAAATTAGGGCAAAATTGCGCATCTAGGTGCCTAACAATATGACGTTTAGAAATTTTTAAAATTCCGAGTATTTTCGGAGATATCCAGAGAAAACCGAAATATTGAAAAATCGTTTTATTTTTTTCCTGAGCTTATTTAATAACGGATTTCAAATTAAATTGCACTTTTACATTGCCACTTTTTCCGCTCTATCCAATGGTGATATCCAGCATAGAAGCCGACATTTCAAGGGATAATCATCATTTTTTTTTTTTTTTAGATACGAACTTAATTTTGTTTTATCGTTTTTCAGATGATATTGGCGTTATTAATATGAATATGTGTTTTTAGTTTTTTATCCTTTTTATTATTTTAATTTTAATTTAAATTTGTTTTTAATTATTTTCTTTGCTTTGGAGTAAAAATAAATGAACCCGTTTATTTAATTTTGCTATTTCTTATTTTTATTAAAAATAAAGGCTCCAATTTTCTACTTAACAAAAAGCAAAATAAAATATTTTTATACAATATAAAAATTTCAAAAGTAACCCAAACTATTTAAATTTATGCCTAAGCAAAATAAGAAAATACAAAAGAAATTATAAATAAAAAAATTAAAAAAGAAGAACAAAAAAAATTAAAAACACATTTATATTAATATCATCTGAAAAAACGTTATAAAAAATTAAAGTTCGTATTTTAAAAAGAAAGTTAATGATAACCCATTGAAGATGAAACGTCGGATTCCAAGCTGGATACCGCCATTGCATTGGATAGAACAGAAAAAGTGGTAATTAAAAGTGCAATTCAATTGAAATCCGTTTTTAAATAAGCCTAGGAAAAAAAATAAACGATTTTTCAATATATCGGTTTTTCCCTGATATCTCCGGAAATACTCGATTTTAAAACTTTCTAAACGGCATCGGCATATTGTTGGGCACCTAAATGCGCAATTTTGCCTTAATTTGACCGACACTGTATCTCTTACGATTTTCGAGTTCCACATGCATAGACTCGAATTCGAGCCACCCTGTACAAGGAATGCTGTGCTGTAGGGCAGAAGTAGTACAGAAATGTATACAAAAGTCGTAAAGGTGTTCTTTGTAAAATAAGGAAATAATCAGGAAGGAGAGCAATAAATTAAACATGCAACCCTAATGTTATGTGAAAATATCACAAAGGCTTATTTTTGTCATCTTTTAACAGGTTGACTGCCATGTCCACCCGATTGGGTGGACTTAATGTCAGGCCACTGGTGTCAAGGAAACAAAATGTGAACCACTCCTGACTGCCAGATCAATAATTTTATAAATACCGTTGGGTTTCTAGGACTACAAGCAATATAATAAAATCTGAATACCCAATTGGTTGTATGTGCAGCGCAAATTTTTAATACTTTACAAATGCAGTGTCTACTCAAGTGGATACCCAGATTTATTATAACAATAAGTAAAAACTGACGATTATTTATTACTGAACATTTCCGAAACAGTCAGTTATATTACAAATAGTTTAAAAACGTTTCTTAAGGTTATAAACATAAAAAAGGCATGTGTTACAAAAAGTATTCACTTTTTTTGCTTTTCTTCCCAGGGAGGCCGAAGCTTTTGTTAACAATATACAAAACTACAGCAAAATACAAACTACCTTTTAGTTTTACCGCATTGACTCATCTCGGTCTTCTGTACGTACTGATTTGTGGATATTGCTAACATCGGTGTTAACGCTCTTTCTTCTTCAGAGATATCCAACAGAGAATAAACAATATTCCTTTTAAATTTGTCTTTGTTCCTTCTGATGAGAAGCACGGATGAGATACGCATTTACAATGGATGTTCCAAATAATGATAAGAAGATTAGATATGTCAATGCCGCCCTTCATTGAATGGATGATCATTTCTAGCTTTACCACATCTTCATCCTTTCTATTTTTTCTGGTTGGTACCATATTACCCAAAAATTTTTAAGACATGCAATAAACATCCCGGGACTTGTGCATTTTCCACGTTTTAACTTAGCAGTCACAACCGGAGAAACCATTTTAGGTTTTAGCGGTAAATACCTACAAAATATGTCTTTTGATCAATCAACTGATTTATGAGAGGTACATTAGTGCACAGCAATTGTCGGTGCATAAAATTCTTCCATGGCCTAGATATGTGCTCATCAGAGACATAACAATATTTGTAGCAAGGCTTCCATGGTGTCTTGGTAATTTTTTCTTCCAGCGTATAGTAAAAATAAAAAAATAAAATAAAAAATAAAGTTTAAATAGTTTCACACCAAACTTGATTTACCAGGTTAAGATTGCTAAAAATTTAACCTGTCAGTAAAAGGTACCATTGATTCATCAATTACTAAGATCTGGTCTGATATTTTAACTTTCTGAAATTTTTCTTGTCCATGATCAAACAGTTGCCGTATTTTACAAAGTCTATCACCATCAACAACTTCACCAAATTGCCAAAATCGTAGTAGAAGTTGACAACGATTTTGATTCATAAACGAAGACATCTCATTTTTATATAGTTTTTGTCCGACCAGTAAGATTCCAGATATGACATATGCACCAGACTCATCCATATTCTGAGACCCAAAAAAGTATTAATTTCGTTTAGGTTTGTTTCTATCCATGTTCTATGTCTACTACTTCTTTTTAAAGCAGTATTTTCCAATAACTTCTTTGAGTTTTTATTTCTTTCTCTAACGATTAGCTCAATTATTTCATCTGAGATAAAAAGTTGATAATAGTCAATGCGTTTTGCATTTTTCGGATCAAATGAAGCATTCATTGTTTCTTTATCTGTAAAGGGAAATACAGGTTGTGCATTTTTGCAGTCACTCCACACTGTATCATTGTCTATATTATCGTCGACAATATTTTCATTCGTCTCGCTACCTTCAGAAAAGTCACTTTCATCTCCATCACTGTTATTATTCTCACTAGTTACTTCTTTATTGCATTCACTGGTATTATCGAATTCATTACTAGGTATGTACTTACTGCCAGAATCCTGAAACAGCTCTTCATCCGAACTTTTTCCGATGTTCGATGCTAAATCTTCTAATTCTTGTCGAGTTAAAGGTTTTTTCGGATCATCCATTTTATAATATTTTATACTTTAAAAATTAAAACAGAAATACAGTGAAACTAGCCCAATAGTGTCAACAATCTAGCAGGGCAAGGGGTTATCTTTTGTCTCTGAATGTGGTGTCAACCCATTTGGAGGGACAGACAGCTGAGATTCAAAAACTAATTTTCACAATTTACACGGTACTACATCCATAAAACATTTGGAGAACTAGTTATAGAATAGTTATTTACATTACAAGCTGCGAAAGTTTACTTTTAGGTGCGAGGTGTGTTTAAATAGCCGAGGCGAAGCGTAGCGTAGCCGAGGCTATTTAAAAATCCCCAAACACCTGAAAGGGCTTTCGCAGCGTGTAATGTATTAAACTTTCCATTCTCCCCTCTCGATTTCTTAAAAAACACATATTCAAATTTGATGCTGAAAATCCCCAATCGATTGTAATAAAATTGATATAAGGCGGCTTATTGTTATAAACATACCAGTATCACATAGTTGCTTGTTAACGTTACTAAGGTAACATTCATGTCAATTAAAACTTATTAGTTTGACACTTATCAAATAATAATATCACGGCAAATATAACAACCAGCAATCTCACATCTTCTTTTTTCGCATCTGCGCAAGTTCGCGCGCAAGATATTCCTTGGTAGGAAATCCGTCAAACTGCCGCCAGCGGCGTCGTGTTTTTACGACTGCTTCATTTTATTGCTATTGGAGTTAAATCGAAACCATAGGCGTGTATTTGTCAAATAATTGACATCGTGACAGACGAATGTTGTTTATCACACTGTGTAATGCAAAAAGCCATGGTGTTTAAGCAATAAGAACTTGTACAAACCAGAGATATTCTTCCAGGATGAATTTCTTTAGATTCCCTGCTCATACAACAAGGTATACATATATTTCATAACCCATTGATATTTGAAATTTTATATTACGGCTCTGTTAAAGGAAAATCATACTCATATATATTTCAAATCCAGCCCTGACTTTTCCTACCCAACTGACATTAGCAAGGTCAAATATAATTTTTCGCCTGACAGATCGAGTAATATTGCTGGTTGTTATATTTGCCGTGATAATATTATTGAATAGTTAAGTTGGTAACTTTGGTATTTAGCGAGAGTTTAACAAAACATGAGTTCTATTGAAGCATCGAGAAATTAATTATTCTCGTTGTATTGAAGAAGCAGCGAATATTGCGTGCAGTTGTAGTTTGTTACCAGATAAATCTTAAAATCGGTACAATCAAGTCTATGAAAATTTCGTTAAATGGTGTACAACTAAAGATGTGTCCCTAATAACGGAAGACGCATTATTGGCAGTGCCGCCGTTGCTTTTGGATAAGATTTTATTCAACATTTGCCATTAAATATTTCAGGTTCATATAACAGTTGTAATTTTACATTTAATTTTTATTCTAAATAACGTTTGACATTGACAACGTTGACTTGACATTTTTATTTTTTTCGTCATCCAGGGCACGAAAGTTTTTCGTACTTAGCAACCTATCACCTAGCATGTTTTACTTTCGGTTTCGCTTGCCCTTTTAAAACAGAAAATTATAATTTCGTAGAGGGGAGAATGAAAACCTCTTTTCGGAATAGGAACCATACTTTAGCCTCCCATATAATAGATGGCGCTACTATGAATAAATAATTAAACCCCTGTGTTGGGGAAAGAACCCAACATGTGCATTAACTTATCCCTTTTCACCGTATAGTTTGGTGATAACACCCTGTATGTTCGTAGTATGATTGAGCCCTAATTAAAATCCAAATAGATTTATTTCACCCCAGGTAAACAGTAATTTGTGCATTTAAAGCATTGGACTTTAGTTACTCATGGTCGATTCCATTATATAAAACAATCGCTGGAAATATAGCTAGTTGTCACTCTCCGTTAAAGAAAACGTTTTTAATCGTTTAAATTTAATATCTCTGTCTCCGTCAATGTTGTGTAAACATAATAATATGTCAAACAAAGAAAGAACATTTTTCTACCCTTTCAAATGCATTCCGCGTCCACGCAATTTCCCGCTCTGTTCTTACCCGCGGCGGTATGAAAAATTTAAGTTAGTTGAAGGTTGGAGTCCAAGAAGTGCCGTACAAGTTACAAGCATTCACACGTGAAGCATCGGCCTGTGTCGCCGTGCTGCTTGAGTTTGGCGCCAAGAACATCCGCCCCTGTCACTACTCTGTTTGACGCCAAGATATTTAGCCATTTTCTCATTTGTTTGCACAGATATTTAGTAAATATCTCCTGTACTGTGTTCCCCTTTTCCAAGCTCTTTTGGGCGTTATTTATTTTTTCAAGACAGAAACGTGATAGCGTCTCTCCTGTTGATGAAGATTTAAGAAGGTAAAATGGCGTTTGGAGAATTGTAGTTAGACAAATCTGTTCCTGTACTTAAGATTCGAATCAAGTTTCTAAGTCTTGTATCCCTTGCCTGGTGAGGTTAAGTTAAGAGAATTACAGAGGAATCAAAGTGACAAGGTATTTTGAACGCAGTTAGTTGAATTAAAAGAAAGTAGATTAAATTCAATATAGAAAGAAGTTCATCTTAAATTCAAATAATTCTAAAATTTTGTTAGATATTAGATATTTACTAATAGTTAATCTAATGTAAAGTATTTAGTTTTATGTGTGAACGGATGAATGTATGAAAGTAGTTAGAAATCATTTTATATATTGATCATATTTAATGCAAATTAAACCCTGCATTATTAAAGTACCTAATACCTAAAATACATGTTTCAATTCACTCCCTATGAATAAAATTCCACCTAACTATGGTAATACAGTTCGCTGATGAAAATGGTCAATTGTAAAGTTAATTAGTACCCCCCTCATTTGTGATCATAAATGATTTAAAAATTATTTGTTTATTTCAACCACCCTTGTTGTACACCCATTTATGGAAGCAAGTTTTAATGTCCATCCAATTGGGAGGACAAAGTCGTTATTTTGAGTTTTTGAAAAATGGGCCTGGCAATCAACCTGTTTAGATACAAATGACATCCAAAAAATTCATTGGGGGGTTCATGAAATTAATGCACGTCATACAATACAGAACGCAGAATGAAGCAAAATTGAGTATTAATATTTGCCAAGTATGAATTCAATTTATTCCAAAGAGCTGCATTGTGTATTACATTTTAACTCGACAACTAAAAATATTTGTTTTCAATTGTTATTGATTACACTATTAATTATGTTTTAGCAAGTCGTATTTTGAATCAAATTTCTCATCCATTACCCTACAATATTTTGAAAGCAATTCATTTAGTTAAAAAAATTTTAAGGGTTTTTATAAAAAAATGTATCTGTCAACCTTTATTTAAGCGCCTTTATCACGAATTATGAGTAACTCCTTAAATATGGGCTCTTAAGTAAACCAGGATGTTATTATTTATTGATCCCACCCTAAATTTTGTCTGATATCAAATAATGATATAAGCGAAGTGAAGGACCCTTTCCATTTATCTTTAATTTGTTTTCGTACTCGCTCGATTTTAGGACAATTATAAGAATTGTCGTATAGGTAGGTTTTGACGCGCGCCGGTTACAAACAATTTGCGTGAAGTGGATTTTTCGCTCAAAGTAATTTACAGCACATGTGTTAATCTTCTGTCCTTAAGTATGTTTTTAATGTCCCTTTCTTAGTTATAATTTTGTGGAGCAATTTTTCTCTTTCCAACCTGTATGCAATAATTGTAGTAAATTAGTACTTTCTGTTTTTATTGCACAGTATGTCCGGTAGTTCGTTTATTTACTAATACTGCCGTTTAAGAAAACGTTATTTTCAAATTTATTTGCAAAGTTATCGTGGTACCTGCCGAACAGGTAGGCTTTCTTTCTAAAAATGGCATACGAAGATAGGGTGCCTATTTCCTTAATAAATTGTATTTTATTATCTCTTATATGTTTTAGTCCAACAACAAAAATAGCAATAAAAAATACTTAATTTTTTAGTAATTTTATTCAACTTCGTTACGTTTGTTTGGCAGTCCTTTGTGCTTTTTATTCAATTTGAAAGTCATAGTTTCATAATTTCTCTATTGCTGTTAATTTGAAATATTATGTACGGCTTACATTTTTCCAGTAAAATTGTTTTTCATACTATTGGAAAATTTGCCTGTTGTATATGACAGAAATAAAACATCATTTTTCCATGTAAAATTTATTCAACTATATATTTTTTAAATAATCTTTTAATCACGTTTTATTTTAAAATGAAAAATAGCTATTGCAAAATTTAGTTAAAAATATTATAAAATATTTAATTGTGCATGATCGATTTCTATTTTTAAGGCATTCGAGTTAAAATTTAATCACTAAAGCAAGTATATGAAACGCCTTTGATTGTCCACGTTTGAAAACGATTCTGCGTGGGCTGGACAAGGATAACAAAGGAAGGCTATAAAATTCTTCATGTGATACTAAATTATATACTCGCGTCCATTGCACCAACGTAGAATTTTATTCGTCTCTCCGTCATGTTCCATCCACAAGTACCAGAGGAGCATTTCAAAATTTTAGGCTGAGTTTTTAAACTGTCAGATTCTTCTTCTCTTCTCTGTCAGCCACCATTTGTCCACTCCTGAACAAAGGCATCTTTCATTTGTTTCCACGCTGTCCTATATTTTGCGGTATGATACCATCTCCGTCCCGCTATTCTCTTAATATCGTCCAATCATCTCATCTGTGACCTCCCGACACTCCTTTTTATTTGCAGTGGTCTCCAGTGTACTTGTCTAGATACCCATCTGTCCACACTCAATCTGGCCACTTAAGGTCAGCGACTCGCTGTATTACGTCCACCACCTTCGTTCTTCTTATTATTTCTTCACTGTGAACTTTTTCTCCAAAACTGATGCCGGCCCGTTCCATGACCCTCTGCATTGTCCTGAGGTTGTTGGTATACTTTTTGAGCAAAACCATTGTTTCAACCCTACAACATTATCCAAAGTTTTGTCTTCTATCCTTATATTTTCCTCAGTCTTGCTCATTATTTTTGTTTTCGATAAATTCATTCTCAATCCAACACTATTAGCAGCTTCGTTTAGTTGTTTTAGCGTGTTTTTAAGCTCTTGAATATCTGAGGTAATTAGCACAATATCGTCGGCGAAGCGTAAATGATTTAAACAGGTGCCATCGAAGTTTATACCTACATTTTCCCACGGTAACATCTTAAAAACGTCCTCCAAGGGGATACGTGATCACCCTGGGGAACTCCCTTCTTACCTGATTTTTTTTCGGTTGTCAAGTCATCCATATTGTTTACATGAAAAGTAGCATTTTTGTATAGATTCTTAAGAAAGGTAGAGTGTCTTGTATCAATCCTTGCTCTGTTCATCGTTCGCAGGACAGCCCATGTGAAGTGGTATGTTATATTATGTCGTCTTCTCTATTAGAATAATGGTCTGCAAGTGATCCATAGTGCTGTATCCCTTTCGGAATCCTGCCTGTTCCACTGGTTGATAGGTATCTAATTTGCTTGTCAATCGGTTTGTTATAACGTTTGTTAGTAGTTTATAAAGGTGGGACAGTAGGCTGATAGGTCGAATATTTCCCTCATGTATAAAATATCCCATTAGAGGAGTGCAATTCTCGGAAAATTACAGCGATAATTTTCGATGTCGATGATATCGCCCTTTTTAAAAAGCAGGATGCCTTCTGAGTTGTGACATGTTTCGTAGATGTTCCCTTCCAGTGAACATTTATTAAATATTGTCTGCAGAATTTGTTACATGAATTATCCTCCCATTTTCAACATTTCACAGGTTATTTTGTCTTGACCAGGTGATTTGCGGTTCTTCATTTGTCAGTGCCTCTCGTATTTCCTCTCTGGTTATATCCGGAATTTCTTCTGAACCAGCATTGCATACGTGCACTTCCCATGTATTATGATCCGGTACGACAGGGGTATATAAATGGGTCTAAAAGTTTTCAATATGTTTGGGGATTTCCTCTTTTTCCATTATGGTTTTTCTTATCTTTCATAGTAACGATTCTGGTTCTTTCAGCTGAAAGTCTCGATTTGAGAACTTTCATGTTAGAGTTCTCCTCAATTGCGATTTCAATTGTTCTGGTATTATACGATTTCACATCTCTTCTTATTTCTTTCTGTATTCTTGTTGAGTTCTCTATACTCAATTGTGTATCTGGATGTTGTTTTCCTTTCTTTTATAGGATTGAATTTGTTCGGCGTTAGCTTGTTGTCTCTTGATGCTTTAACTCTGGAACAGATCTTCTTAGTTATTGTGTGGACGTCTTTGTTAATTTTCTCAGCGAGTTGGTTTAAGTTCATTCTATCTATGTCGTCACTGGGTCTGAATTTCTTGTTCAACTCTTTTTGAAAGGTTTCTTTGTGAATGCTTATTTCATTTGCCGTTGGAAAAATATGCTTTTTGATAAGTTGTGTTCTTTCAATTTTCAGGTTTAGGGAAATTACAGCTCTTATTAACCTGTGGACCTGTGGTCTCTTCCAGTGTCAAACTGGTTTAAAACTGAAACGTCCTTACAAATATTTCTCCTATTGCAGAGATGTAGTCAATCTAATTTTTTATCGTACCATTTGGACTTCTCCACGTCCATCTTCTTTGTTGGGATTTCTTGAAAAACGTGTTTAAATAATAGAGATTTTCAGCTACAACTGAGAAACATATCGCCGCGTTTATTGCGTCTTCCCAGACAGAACCTTCCAATATTATCTGGATCTCCTTCCATTTTCTCTCCCAGTTTTGCATTAAAGTCGCCGATGTCAATCTCAAAATATGTTCTTTCTTGGTTTCGTGCCCTTGTTATGTCTTCTAGAAATGTTTCCATTTCCTCATTTCCTGATAAGCTTGTCAGTGCATACCCGTGGACTATTTGTAAGCTATATCTTTTATTGAGTCGAAGCACCACGTAAATAACCCTTTCGGATATAGAAACACACTTTGAGACCAAGGGGAATACTTTTTTATTGGTTAGAATGGCGAACCTCCAATCCCGCGGTTAGTGTCGGAGTTATTCTGAAAAAGCAAATGGCCTGATCTCAGTAGGGTGCTTTTCTCTCCCTGCAGCCGTGTTTCGCACAGATCCAATATGTCCCATTTGATATCTTCAAGTTCTTTCTCCAAGTGTTCAAGGCGTTCAGGAGTTTTCATTGTTCTGATGTTGTACGATGCTATATACAGTTTAGTTGTGACTTTGTTTGGTTTTTCTGGTAAAATCGAATCTTTGCCTTCCCCAGAATCCATGAGGCAGCCTGAATTTTCTGCAGTGTGAGGTTTTGTGCCTGCAGCACTACTCACCTGGGGTAGCATTGTATTTAAGTTCGACATATCAGTTTTTCAACTTTGAAAGGTTTTGGCAATTATCGCGACACTTGCCTAGCGTGTTGGCGAGTGGGAACTGAGTGTTGCATTTCCTCAATTCTCTGTTTGAACAGTTATACCGCTGTGACTCGGTCGTCAGAGTCTCGTTGGTTTTCCAGCAGGGTACACCGGATAGCGATGTAGCTACCACATGAGCAGGTGAGGTTGACATTTGGCCAGTTTTTTTCCCTTTCGAACCTTCGGCCCTTACACCCCTTACAATTACAGTCATACAGTGATGGGCTAAAATGGAACAAATTCATTATCTCTTAAACCACATTTTTTTTTTAAATCGCTCGAACCCGTCGATTTTGTTTTTCGATCGCGCATATTCTGACATAAAATGTAGATATACAGGGTGTTCCAAATTAGAGTGACAGAAAAAATATTTTTTTATTAAATGGAACCCCCTGCATATTATTGCATATTTGGATTTTGCGGAGAATTCTAGACATATTTCATGAATAATGCCCTATACCTATCTCCAACTGTTTTTGAAATACTTATTGACAGTTGAAAATCGACCATTTACCAAGTTTGACAGCCTGTGAAATCTAAACGGCTAAAGATAGAGCAAAATGGTTTGTACTTTCCTATCTTGGTTTTTCATAAGCTATCGTTTGACACTAACTTTATATTTAACCAGAGGTTAAATTTGACCGAAATTTTTTAACCTCTGGTTAAATATAAAGTTAGTGTCAAACGATAGCTTTGGTAAATGGTCGATTTTCAACTGTCAATATTTCAAAAACAGTTGGAGATAGGTATAGGACATTATTCATGAAATATGTCTAGAATTCTCCGCAAAATCCAATCCCCTATACAGGGGGTTCCATTTAATAAAAAAATATTTTTTCTGTCTCTCTAATTTGGAACACCCTGTATATCCACATTTTATGCCAGAATATGCGCGATCGAAAAACAAAATCGACGGGTTCGAGCGATTTTAAAAAAATATTGTGGTTTACGAGATAATGAATTTGTTCCATATTTTAGCCCATCACTGTATATTGTGTCAACTTCTTCACTAATTTAGAAAAGGTAGAAAAATCAATCAATAGCTATCTGGAGCTATGTAAACCCAATTAGAATTAACAATAGGTAACAACCGATCCTCATCCCCTGTCTCCCAAATAGAATAGCAATCACTAGAGTAATCACCACGGATACACAGACAAATAGGTAACAGAATTGCCGGAACCTTATACCAGACGAACTAATGCCAACGGTAGAGTAGATATCTCTGATCATTTTCAGAATATCAATATATCTATTAGCCATTTGTACCCAGCAAATTAGAGCATCTCGATAGTAGACCTGGAAATTTTTATATATAATGATCTTACAAAGGTAGAAAAATCAATCAACAGCTAACCGGAGCTACCTAAACCCAATTAAAATTAAAATAAGTAAAAAACCGATCCTGATAATTTAATTTATTGTCGTCCAAACCGAATACATACATTACCACTAGAGTAATTACTGCGGATACATGAACAAATAGGTAACTGAATGGCCGGAACTTTATTATTATGCCAAACAATGTAACGCCAACACTAAAGTAGGTATCTCTGATCATTTTCAAAATATCAATATATCTTTGATGTAGATATGTTCTATATTGTTGTGGAGGATTCATGTTTACCTTGCAATTGATTGCCTTTGGCTCCACAAATGATTACACTTATTAAGAAAGGTAATCAATATTTCTATTGCCCTTATTTGTGCTCAGTAAACTAGGACATCTCTATAGTAGACGTGGAAATTTGTATATTTAATGAGAACTTACAGAGGTAGAAAAATCAATCGATAGCTACCTAAACCCAATAAAAATTAAGAATAAGTAAAAACCGATCCTCATGATTCAATCCCTTGTCGCCCTAATAGACTACCACTACGCTACCACTAGAGAAATCGTCATCTCGAACAATTTTCAAAATATCTCGATGTGTATATTTGTCATTTGTGCTCAGTAAATTAGGGCACCTCTATAGCACGCCTGCAAAATTTTATCTTTTGTCTTGGTTTTCCTTCTAATTACTTTTCCGTGCAACAGTACTCTTAAAAGGTCAGGAAATTTCAGTACTGCAATATTTCTGAGAATGCTAATTGGTATTCCTAGTAAACGCTGCTGATGAGAAATATATATTGAATACTTTTATTTATGTTTACCTAATTTATCTATGAATGAGTAATCACCTGTGCATTTTTGACATAATTACGTTTTTTACGCTGTACCAATTTGGACCCTAAATTTTGGTATTACCAGTGAATGTACCACTATTTTTCGTTATATAGAGCATTGCACTCTTTTAAAATTGAGGTTTTTCTCTATCCCCATCCATGGCCAAAATGAAATGGAAAAATTGCCATGTTTGCTGGATCCTTAATCCTTTTTATTATAGGCATTGGAAAACGAATTGATTTTGCACCAGTGATTTTCCTATTGCCAGCTAATCTAATGTTGTCATCTCACATCAGTCTCATCAAAAAGAAACACATCTATTGAGAACAGTACTATTTATGTAAACAATTTAATCATATAGATTTCCGATAACGTTGCAGAACATGTTGGATCTAAAGCAACAGCTGCCGAATCCGTATTTTTTTTATTCGAGAGTCGAAATATTCGAATATCCAGGATCCTAACTAACCGATTCCGAATGTTGTTATCCAGATCAGGTTCATGGTATTTATTATTCGCGTTCGAAAAGTACAAATATTCGACTGTAAAGTACCCATTTTTTTAAGCATTAGTCGATAGCTTCTATTCATAATAATTATTATTAATATTATTATACTTCAGGTCATATCTTCTCTAAAATCTGTATTTGATGAAATAATTATGCAGCAAATATGTATCAAATACTCATCCCTAACAATACATACAGACAACTGCAAATTTCTGCTGGGTTTGACCTTTTCCTCTGGTGGGTGGGGTCTATGATCCGAAAATTTCCAGATCAACCAACCCTCATGTAGGAAATGCCGATTAAAATATTTTAACCGTTTTTGTTCACGTATATCCGAAAGTCCTTGTTTTTTTTTGCGTTTTCCAATATAACTATTTTGCCTAAATATTTTAACGAAATGAAAAACTTTTCTGTTAATTATGAATTTAATATCAAAATATGTTGTTGCAAATTTAAAATTGTATATTTCGATCTATTAAAATGTTTACCCATTTGCCACACGCGTATTCAATAATTGTAACTGCAAACATCACTCGGCCCTAACTATAGGTCATTAGTAAATTGTCTTATTTGCTCTATGTGCTTTTTTTCATTGCTTTCCTTACTACGGGATTTTTACATGGTAAGTAACATATGTGTCCTTATTCTGCGATAGTTTGACCATCAGAGCTTATAGATTGTGTAGTAGCTCATTGTGAACTCTGATTCATCAAATATTATATTTATTCGCGATCCAATGTATGTACTGATCATGGTCTATGACCTAGAGACGTTAAGAATAGCTATGTGATGACTTCAGTAAGATCATTACTTACTACTGTATGAAAATATAGTCAATAATAAATATTTAAAAAACGTTAACAGCACTGCAAATAAGGCCCATTAAATTTAAAATTATGACCTTGCACTAGATCATAAGCTAGTCTGGAACTAATATCTTGAACCTGGGAAAAATGTGAAAACAAAGCAACTGCTTAGCTTATTGGAAGATAACATGATCAATAGTTATAGATCCAACAGCGGTAATAAAGATAATGCTGAATCTTGCCCCACAATATGCGTGAGGATTTCGACAAAGAACATAAATGTTGAAATCTAATAATTTGATGCTTTACTTATACGGAGCATACCACAAAGGCGGATGAACCATGAGTCAGCAACAGGATGCGAAAGACAAGTGGGAAACTATTAATTACCAAGCAAATCATTATGATAAATAAAACCCAAGCCCCGTGGTTTCGGTTAGTTTGGGTTGCCGTCCCCAGTCCCTGCAGAACCTTTAGTGGTCAGGGGTACTAAGAATCACAGGGAGAAAGATTAAAATAGCTACCTGGAATGTAAAAACTCAAAAGAGAATGAAATGGGACATCCTGGGAATGAGCGAAGTAAGATGAACAGGAGAGGGATTGATCCATAGATTTTTCTGTTCTGGAAAGGACGGCAGCGCAGGACTGCGTCGGTATCCTGTTATTAGCCGACATATCGAAATAGGTAAGGGGTTTCTTGCCAGTTACCGACAGGTTGATACTAACCAAACTAAGAGAACAGCCACTGGGAATCAACATAATTCAATGAAATACATCTATGAGGACAGCTTAAACGAGGAATTCGAGGAATTTTATTGCGACATTGAGAAGATGAAGAAATATGTAAAGACTGACGAAGTAAACATTTTTGGCGGTAAGTTTGGCGCCGAAACGTTTGAAGGCGTAATAGGCCCCTAGGCACTGGGGGACAGAGACGACAGAGGCCGCAGCTTTCCCAAGAGAACAGAGAGGACCAAAAAATGCAATACTAGAAGTAAGTCGACGCGAAACTGGACAGAACAATGTAAATAAGTGGAGAGAGCCTGAATGAGGAGAACATCGAAAGCATAGGCACAGACTTCAGGAACATGCTTATTGAGGCGGAACAGGAAGTAATTAGAAAGGAAAATCGCAAGAAAAGAAAACAGTAGATGACAGATGAAATACTAAAATTGATAGAAATTAGACGAGGGTTGAAGAACAAAAACGAGCAAGAGTATAAAAGACTGAATAGGATAATCGAAATAAGGGAATATTAAGATGGCACGAGTATTGCAAGAACAACAGAGAACTCTGCAAGAAAATTAAATTAAAACTGCAGTTCTCTGAAGGCCCAGACACGTTTTCATGATAACACACAAAAGCAACGAAATTGATTTAGACCCTGAGAAACAAAAACTAATATGGGACAATTACTTAAAAGATCTATTCGGAGACAAAGCAAAGATAAATAGCCTTACAATTCTTAAGTCAGAAGTATCCCGCGCAATCGCCGAAATGAAAAGCAACAAGTCGTTGGGCGAAATCTCTACCGTCAACTAACGTGGCAAAACAATTAAAAAACCTCAGAGACCATGCAACAAACAAATTGACCCAGCTCCTCAATGCAATCTACGAAAGCAGGAAGTTACCCCAGGACTGGCTGACTTCTACAGATGTGCTTATTCCTAAAAAAAAGCAAAACTGATTAGAATCAGTTTCAACCGATTTCTCTCTAAGTGTGAGAATTACCTAAGCCGATCTCAATACGGATTCAGAAGAGGTACAGGAACAAGAGACCTAACCTTACTGGCCGAAAGCTTTGTGGAGGTGAAAAGGGTACTCTATGTCTTCTTTGTGAGCTATAAAATACCTTTGACCGAATACAACACGAAAAACTAATATACATTTTACAAGAAATCAGATTGGATGGCCACGATATAATTATAATCTGTAATGTATACTGGAGCCACAAGGGATGCATCCGAACAGCAAACGGCAACACCGCCTATGTAAATATAATAAATAGAGGTGTACTCCAGTGATACTTTCCTCCCCATTGCATTACTATTCAGTATGTACCTTGAGTAGTATATAATCAAACAATCTCTAGAAGGCCGGACCGAAGGAGCAAAAATAAATGGCATAGTGATCACCTTGGTGTTTTGACGAACAAAAAACAACGAGTAAACAGTGTAGTTAATAACACTACCTTGCTAAACGCACAGAGCTGCAGCAGGCAAGTAAATAGTCAGCTCGACTATTCGAAGGATATTAAGAGAAGAATCGCAATAGCTAGGACCTATCCATCGGGTAAGACTAAGAACGTGAAAATATTATGTGTGGCCCTTGCTCTTGTGCGGATGCGAAACTTGGAGCCTCAACAGGAAGATCTCAGGAAGCTAAAGGCGTTTGAAATGTGACAATACAGGCGAATGCAATGCATAAGTTTGACCACTAGAACAACAAATGCAGAGGTGCTTGCTAGAATGAACATCCTAACCCAGATAACAAAAATAAAGAAAACAGACTATCTCGGCCATATAATGAGACGCGAAGAATACGAACAACTACAAAATTAGTATTGCAAGGAAAGATCGAAGCAAAAGGAAGTGTAGGTAGAAAGAAAAAAATTGTGGTTAAGAAACATATTAATAAGAAACTTGACAAACACAGATAGTAACACCTTGATACATCAACTCCAACACAGCCATAATGGTCGCCAACCTCAATGGAGACGGCACCTAGGCGGAGGGAGTTAGGTAATTGATCCAAGCCTGTTATGTTCATTTCTCTCGTCCTTATCGCAAATGTAGATCTCGGGGCCTGTTTCATGAATGAAACTTGAGCATATATTATTAACACGTTTCGTAAAACTATTTACTAATAATATTTGTTAGGAAACGTACAGCCTAAAAGATTCATTTATATTATTGGCTTAAATTGGTGAACAGTTTCACATATAAAAAGTCTGTACTAATATTGTCATCCTTAAGTATTGACAATATTTATATGTATCTTATAATAGGTAAAAGGAAAATGGTTGATTCTGGTACATGCGACAAAAAAGAATTTTGGAGCGAGGTCTAGGATTTTCAGATATATGATTTCATATAAGTTCAATGAACGATTCAGATTAGTGAGAAATGTAACTACCTATGTAATCTATGAATTAGATAGAAGATTATTGGCTTAGTAATGGAATGCAGTGCAACTGTGTCAGAGCGCTTGATGGAATATCTATTGAAACTAATGCTCCTGCTCAACATCAACATTCGTTGTTTACCATGACATATAAACTATTGAAGAACATCGATTTTTTTGAAGAATAAATATGATTTGACTACTTGTGAGATTTAAAATCAATACATTTAGTAAAAATTGAAAGACTATTATACGTGAGAATTGATTAGAAATCAGGGTCAAATATGAAAAGCATGAAACAAAATTCGCAATGCTGCACCCCTGTTTCCGTCCAGTAAGCGGACCGGATTCTGAAATGAAGTCTCATATGAAACATGTTCTAATTTGTCAAATTTAAACTTCCAAAGTCTACAGACCGGTTGCTCTAACGTCGGTCAGACCGATTGATTGCTGCTATCTACGTTATGCACCTGAGCACTCCACGACGCGTCGTCTAATTTCAATACGGTATCTAATCATAATAAATAATCTGTGTTGATTTATCTATAATCTATTCGATTATGGACTTAACAAGCGGTTTTTGATTGAACCATGTTGAATTAAATGAAACCACTTTTATTCTTTATTATAATTATTATTGTCGTGGTTTGCGCTTTTCAACTTTCAGTGACTGATCTATTTTGGCAAATATTTGTTGACATTTTACTGGTGTCTGTTATATTGTAAGTACTTTATTTATTACGTTATATTACCTACTGCATCCACGCCATCGCCGCGCCGCTCTTATGGCTTTATGGTTTTAGTCTTTATATGGTATCCGAAGTATTTGTGACTCACAACCTATTCACTCTATTCGCTCTGATGGTCAACCGTTCGCACGTTAATTGCTACTCTAGGAGTTAAATAATTAGCTAGTTTAATTGCAAAAAAGATGCCGAAAACGATTACAATATGCGTTTTATTCATTGTGCTCGGTTAACAAAGACATGTGTCACGGTTTCCGAGAAACTGACGTTCCCAGGGTTATTAGGTAATTTTTATTGCTTGTTAATTGTGACGCATCGGTGCAACAGCAAACTATCTTAATTTTCAGTGCGTTTTAATACGCTGTGCTCCAAATAAAACTGTCACATAGTAAAATTGTTGAAAATAGGTTTGTTTATTAACGTAACAATTTTGAGTGTATTAGGGATACAGTATTTGAGCGAAAACTATCACTCTAGTCATTGGAAAATGCAGGTGATGGGAAACATAATATGTTGCAATAACCAGCTGATTATAACCATGTCAAATAAATCATCATAAATCATAAAGCGGTTATCAGAATGTAATGTTAGCACTAAAGATTTTCTGCAGCAGTGATTAGGCAACGTAAAACCTGTATTAAAAATTAAGATTTTAGTGATCTTTCTCGTAAGTTAGTATGGATCCCAGTCACTGACTGAGCCCCTACTATTATAATTTCCGGTATTTAAATGTTTATCAATTTATGTTGGATCTTATATATGTTTTTAAGTAACCTGGATCTTAAGCAATTTACTGAGCTCACTAGCATTTAACAAATATTTCGTGAAGGACTGCAAATTCCTTTGTACCTTAAATAGTTGACAACTTCCTAAAGCCGCGACCGTTTATTAATGGGCATAGTTTTCGACAGCCCTGAATGCAGAAAAGGTCAGTAAAGTGTGGGGAGAGAGGGATTCCTTATCTATCTTTATTTCCTACTTGTGGAGCAAGATACTTAGATGTACTAGGGGAATATTTAGGATTTCATTCACATATGAATATTTTTAGGCTTGAAAATGCATCAAAAATGAGATTGCCTTTTAATTTATTTACTGCCAAATTGACGGAGATTCTCCGTTTTGGCAATATTAAATTATGTAGTGATAGCTGACCCCAAATAAGAAAATCAACACTTGAATGTGAGAACAGCATATAAGTACTCTGGAAGAAGAATTTTTAATTATCGAGGACATTCCATAATTATTTGTAGAATAACGGCTGATATGGCATACCTAAAAACTGCGTTGAAACAAACAAAGGGATATTCAACTTAATTAGAAGAAGCGACTCAGGTCAATAAATGAAGATATTACTTAGGAAACCTCAGTTCCTGACTAAGACATCTATGCTGCATGATTTGCAAATTGTGTCTCGAGAATATATCAGAATGATGTTGGTTCAGCATTCCAATGTCTCGCTTAACAATGGAATGGTCTAATATGAATGACTATGTAAGGTTATGGCGTTGTCCATAAGAACCCAGAACACTTTTTTAACACAAAGGCGGTCATTCACTATCATTTAAACTAAGACGATTCTCACTTTAAGATAGGTAACCTCTAATATACTTGGGCCTTTGATTATTAATGATAGTACGCTTTAGGGTTCTAATATGACAAAATTTCCTCAAGTTTAATGAGAGCCTCCCAGTAATCATAACCAGATACTATCTGGTTTTTCTCCGAAATGATTTATACTATCTGGCAGATAGTATAAATCATTTCGGAGAAAAACTGAGTCCCCTGGCAACTCGGTCTGTTCATATATTTTAAAGTAATTTGTAAACAGCGAATCAAAGACTGTGCAAAATGAGCCAGACGTTCTATTAGCCATAAGCCAGAGCTTTGAATGAGTGTATAGATAGAACTTATTTGGACTCTCTTCTCTTGCCCTCATAGAAAGTCAAGAGTATCAGCAACATATGTGAATCATGGTAGTCATCTATTCTAATACCGCTTTTAACAGTGAAGCAAAGCCAGTCATTCTCATACCCTTGAGATATATTTAGAAGATTGTCATTGAAACTAAGGTTTGGTGCAAAATCAGCAGCAAGTCACAACCTTTGGATAGCTCTGTATAGATAGAATCTACTTGAACTCTATTCTCTAACGCTCTTAGCAAGTTGCCAGTGGACGTTTTACTCGAATTGATTATTATTTAGGATATACCTAACCAACCTAGTTGTTATTTTCAAATCTGCTGAATGACTAGACTTGAAAAATGTTATACCTATGGACAAATCTGGAATTTGGCGAGTTCTTGTATCGTTACCTTAATAAATTAATTGTGGCATTCATCCTCCCGGCTTTTACATAAGTTTCCTAGCTTGCAGAAATCCAAATTCGGTGCACCTCTAGTAGACATATTTTTGTGAGCAATTTTTGTCTTTACAATTTAGCATTTCAATTCAGCGCAAACTTGAATATGTTATTCCCTTTATATCAAGATTATAGAATAAGACAATTGATATCTTCCCAGTTATCAGAGCTTAAAAATCCGTTATGAAAAGAAATTTTACATTTTTAAAGTTAAAGTATGATTTGTCGTAAAAGACGTCTGCATCATAGTCCAGATTGTCAAAGGAATACATATCATGTAGCAACAAAATACCATGTGCAAATATAGTGTACAAATCTGGAAAGTGAGAAAACACCAATATCCTGATAATCGGTCCAACAGGTAGGCTATAGTAACCAAAAAGGTTGCATTTAACAGAGATGTTCATGATTGTCATATAAGAAGTAGAACAAATTTTCACATTTGGAAAACAAATTAAAAAAGATAAATTTAGGACGCCCATCAGTCGCAAGCTTTAAGGTGTGATTAAGGACATTTTTGGGGAATATAATGCACCATCATCTTTTTTGTGTGATGTCTCGCTTAATCTTGACGCATATTTGAAATGATTTTAGTCATTTCATTTAACTCTACAGCATGAATATCAGCTGTAGTCACAAGAAATACATGTTCTGCATATATCTTTATAAAAAAAAAAACAAAGTAGAGTGGTTTGGTTTGTTGAGCCCCCCCTTTCGAAGCACCAATGGCTTTGCCACGAGACAATTCGCCAGCACATCCTTCTCCCGGCGCTTCTACCCTTCTGCTTGTGTTACACGTTACTCCAGTTTGAGGGTCCTTGTATTCGGGGTGGGAACCTCCAGTATGCGGGCCTGTGTCCCTGGTGATTCTCGACTCTTGCACAGAACTAAATCTATTAACGGCACAGGTAGACATGGTCCCACGGCAACATACGGCTGCCCCCGGCCTGCATGCCTTCTAGCCAAATATCAATTAAACGGCACAGACTACCCTGGCTATGACGTCTGATTCTTCCTCGGGGAGCCCAAACGGTCCCTGACTCATTGCCACGAGTGCACCCAAAATGGTGACAGAGAGCCGTTACCCGACACGTGTTGATTCAACCGAGAACGAAGCGGAAGTAAAAGAAGATTCTTCATTTTAAAAGTCTGATTTTCATTTATCTTGACAATAACTGTTTGGCATTATTCAGTTAAAAATTAGTAGTGATATTTTACTTTCCAATAAATCATATCTTGCAGCCATACTATTCCGGGAGATTTTTCTTGTGCGAACATGGCGTCAGTTTCCTCTACATATCCTAAATTTGTTTTGATAATCCTAAATAACTCCACAGCTTTTGCTCTTTGTTAACATGCTTCAAGAATAGTAAACAATTCTCGGCTGCAGAGTCTAATGCCATGCCACAATATATTTAAAAATCGTTGATACTATCGGTTCAATCGTTGTAGTAGGTATACAAATATCGTCAATTCTATTAGAAACTGGAATATATAATCGATGAATGCACTGAAGTTGGTTTGGAATGTTGCTAGATCCGCAATAGTAATTTTCATTTGCTTGTTTTTATCTTAATTTATTAATCAAAACGTTCGTAGAAAAAATTGAATGTTTAATGTATTATACTTCAGATCTTCATCCAAGATTTTAATACTTATAAAACCAAAATATCCTTTAGTGTTTATCGCATTTTTTTCTTTTAAATTTTAGGGTCTTTAAACAAGTGGAAACGCCTTCCTATTGGTTTTTGTCTAATACGTTGCGGTAATGCAAAAAAAGTTGTCCAGTTTTATAATAAGCTAAATGTCAGTAAAGACGTATTGTCGATTACCATTAGTGTCGTTTTTTATATGTAACCATGTAAGTGTTGCATTAGCCTCTACGATTAATTTAAGGTCAGGTTCACAATCGAAATAATTGTCTGCAGTTGTTTTATTGTTAATGTTGAAGTATGGGGAAATTGCGTTTCAAAAATAATGAATATTTTATTAGACCAGATAGATATTTACAATAAATAACATTAAACAATATTTGCCGTTTGCCTGAAATAGCAAAATTTTAAT
This sequence comes from Pissodes strobi, assembly GCA_016904865.1. NCBI lineage: Eukaryota > Metazoa > Arthropoda > Insecta > Coleoptera > Curculionidae > Pissodes > Pissodes strobi. The sequence continues at coordinate 356,799 of MU182199.1, forward strand.
TTATGCAACGGCCGCAAACGAGGTGAATATTGATGTAGTTTACTAAATAGGAAAGGCCTTAATGATAATTCTATGAGATTAAAAACGTGTGTTCTAACGTCAGTTTCCGAAACTCTTTATAACATATTAGTTTATAGCTCTTTCTAATGTTGATATTTTTAGGTTTCACCAACACTTCGCCTTCGATGCCGTTACCCAAATGTCCACGAGAAGCCGATGACGATGTGTTCATGGTAAGCAAACATTTTTATGAAACCTAAATTAATAATTATTAGAAAATATGCAAAAATCTTGATCGGTAAAATTTATTGCATTAAATTAATTGCTAAAATCTGATAAAATAAATACTCCCATAATAATATTTACATTAATGTAATACTATGTGATCGCAGAATCTGTTCTTGGACGTCATTTACTTTTGTTACTTGACAATCTGTTACCTTATCACCATTCTTTTTCTTATCACGCCCTCTCCTTCCGAAGGTTGGCGATCCAAGTGACAATTGTAGTCTTGGAAACGACAGCGCGAAAAATTTCCGTAGCCGAGCAGTAAAACCATTTCAGATCCTTTAGCCATGACTTGTGGCACCTTCCCACTGATCTCTTTCCCTACACTTTGCTCTCTCTTATGAGTCGAAGCAACTCGTATCTTTCATTTCTCAGCACATGGCCCAGATACTGTATTTTTCTTTCTTTGATGGTGTTCAATAATTATTTTTGTTTGTGCATGCGTTGGAATAGTGCGTCGTTAGTAATCCTCTGTACCCATGAAATTCGCAGCA
>MU182199.1:357590-396892 GCA_016904865.1 Pissodes strobi
CGCCATGAAAAGTATCACTTTTCCTCCATATAAAATAATATACTATTACTATATGTTATACCATTCAGATTCGATAGCTAGTTAAAGTGTAATAAATTTCAATTTTCGCATGTGTATGATATACAGTTTTGTATTTATCCTCAAAATTCATGAGTTCCAAAAATGTGCAACTTGTACATATTGTTCTTTGTGCACATTGGGAAATCATTTTAGCACAACTTACTTTACCCAATATCAGGTCATCATAAGATTTGGAACATTTTTATGATTTAGAGATAATGTTCCGCGACATCAAAGTTACACCAATCTGTATATTGGTTTGAGGGACATTACCATATTGACGCTTAGTTGCAAACATATTAAGGGAAATCTTTCAAGCATAGTCTATGCTAACTATTAACAATTATATTGAAATAAATATGCAGATAATTCTTATGATTCTGAAACAAAATGAGAAAACATTTTAGCTAAAATATTTCTATTTTAGACCCTGGACTTACCCCGTGACCCTAAGGACTCGAGAAGTAGTACGGATTCCAATAGTAGCGGAAAAAGTGGAAGCGCGGACCCGTTGAGGATCAGCAGAATAACTTATATTGGAAGAGACAAACCCATAGATCCACCTAGGCAACCTCCTGTATTCGAGTCTCCAAAAGGTAATAAGAACATCTAGTAATTATTGGCAAATATTGGTATAAGTTAGAGAAAATCTTAAAATGCATACACTAGAAATACAAATTGATATCGTAATGATCATTCAAAGACCTCAAGTTGCACTTACCATTTATGTTTTATATCGAAAGAATTGATTGCAGCTTTAGTCAATGAAATAGACACGTAAGCTTAGTTCACAGCTTTTTTTATTGCGTAATACTAATATAACTAAATATGGACAAGCAGTTAAAAATTGTTTGTTGGAGTTTTATTAAATATTTATCTTAATTATTAAATTAAAAAAATTAGGGTATATAGTCAAATGGTCATCTTCTTCTTCTTCTTCACCCAGCTATCGTAGTCCACTGCGGGACATAAGCCCCCCCTTTACATTTCCATTGTTTACGATCTTGAGCCACACTCATCCACTGACTTTTCATTCTTTTTATGTCATCTCGCCATTTTGTGGGAGGTCTTCCTGCACTTCGTTTGTCATTTCGCGGTCGCCACTCTAATAATCTCTTCGTCCACCTATCATTGCGTCTAGCTCCATGTCCTGCATACTGCCACTTTAGTTTCGCAATTCTTGTTATTATGTCTTCCACTTTCGTTCGTTTGCGGATATCTATGTTCCTGATGCGATCTGATAGTTTTATTCCCAGCATAGAGCGTTCAATTTTACGTTGAGCTATTCTAAGTTTTTCTGCACATGCTCTTGTTAGCGTGAGTGTCTCTGCTCCGTAATACTTTACGCTTTAAACAGATCGGGATATCTCTCTTGAATACTCCGTTCAGTTTACCATAGGCTGTCCATCCAAGCCCAACCCGTCTTTGTAGCTCCTGCGTGTTGGTTGTATTTTTATGTCATGGCCTAGATATCTATATTCTCTTACTTCGTCGATATTGTACTTCCCAATGTGAGAGTTGCCCCGAGAACTAGGTTGGTCATTATCTTTGTCTTGTGTGTGTTTATTTGTAGTCCTACTTTTGTGGCGGCATTCGCTAGTTCTGTCAGCATTTCTTGAGCTTCTTGTATGTCGTCGGCGATTAGCACGATGTCGTCGGCAAAATACAAGTTGTTTAATCTCTCACCGTCGCGTCGATGTGTATGCCTCTTTATCCCCATTCCAGCTTTTTGAACGCGTATTCAAGGACGGTAATAAAAAGCTTGGGTGACATTGTGTCTCCTTGCCTAACTCCTCTTTCGAGTGGAAATTTAATTGTGTTTTTGTGTAACCTCACGCATGCTGCTGTATTTTTATATATATGTGTATTTAGTCTAGTATATCTATAGTCAATGCGACATTGACTAAGAGCTTTGAGAATTGCGTCTGGTTCTACAGTGTCAAATGCTTTCAGGAACTCCACGAAGATCAGGACCAACAGTCTATTATACTCCACTGTTGTTTCAATAAGAGTTTTTAAGGCCAATAGATGATCTGTAGTTCCAAATCCTGCGCGAAATCCTGCCTGTTCCACTGATTGGTAAAAATCAAGCTTTTTTTCTATCTGTTGGTTATTATTCTTGTGAAAAGCTTGTATAAGTGAGAGAGTAAGCTGATGGGACGATAGTTGGCTATGTCTGTAGGATCTCCTTTTTTATGAAGCAGTATCATCAATACGTTGTTCCAATCCCCTGGTATGGTGGTGTTCGTTAGGTCGGTTGGTGGTCAGCTATACTGCCGGTTTACTATTTTAATTTCTAGTTTTACTATTCGCTAAAATATAATTCCGGCGATAGCATGGGTGGTTTCAGGCCTGGGAACAAAACCCACTGGCATGAGGGAGGTGCAGATGCAGGAATTGGCTATCCGCGCTAAAAGTATGTAGGTATTATCTGAGTTTTTATTGAGTTTATTTGAAATGAACGAAGCATTCTCATATCCAAAAACTCATGCAAATGAAATTCTCATGACCTTATCTCACTCGACCAACTTCGTTCGATAAAATTTGTTGGTCCATCTCTTCAGGAGTTGTTTTTGATTTGCCCGTACGTGTATCCCTTTGGTGCTCATAGAGCAACGTTGAGGTTCCGCACCCCTTATTTCAACTATTAAAAACAATATGGCAGTCTTACTTAAACTGTTATCCAGCGCGACTCTTATTTCGGTTGGGGGTGATATTTTATCACTGTTTCACTGTTGGGCTTTAGTATATAGTAAGGAACGTGAATGATACAGAGAAGAGTTGTCGGGGTAGTGCCAATTATGGTCATGTTAATAGTAGCAATTATGGTTGTCATTGTTATCTTGCAAGAATTATGCTTTTTTTCAACCAATTTGTTCTGTTAAACTTTTTCTCCTATTTAGTTACTCTCAAAAGGAATGGCCTACTTGTTTTGGTTATCATTTAATATGTTATTATTTCTCAATAATTCAGTCTCTATGTTTTTATCGTTTGGTGGTTGGTAAATGTGATGTAGTCATATATTTTGCAAATAAGTAAAACTGTAGTTGGAATAGCAGTAAATATAGTAGTTGTAGAGTGCTCCATATGAAAGCTTGGTACAGCACGTGGCGGCCGTTGCCTAACAACCATTAGGAGGAGACGGTCCTGCTAATAGCGTATCTACTAAAATATAATATATAAACATATCCCTAATTCCATGAGGAATGACATTAAACTGAGAATTCCACTGTAGTTCCTCGCTCGCAATATCTATTGTAGAGTACCCGTACACGAAAGACGGTTTTTTTAAGATTAAACCCCAAAATCTTTTTTCCCAATCAATTAAAAAAAATGAACCTAGCCCCGGAGCTAGCTCGGCAGGTGTTGTACCGAGTGGCTAGATTCGCTCATAAAATTAACCGGTTCCTAATTTCAAACTATCAAAAAAAAAGAGAGAATAATTATGGCACTATAATCAACCAATCAAAAAAACACAATCTAAAAATTTAATGGACACTATATTTGCTACTAAATTCTTTTTTTTTGCAAACACAGCAACAATCTATCTGGAGAAAATGGTTATATTAAAAAAAAAATGTGGTTGCGTAGACAAAAGAATGTTAAATGACTTAAAGTAATTAATAAAATAAACTGAGTACAATATGAAGATTGTACGTACAGAGACCAATTCAGTTGGAAAACCTCGGTTCTATATGCCTTATCACTAAATGCACTAAGCACTACTTATCAAAGTGATAACTTGGCGCAGACTAAGCTTCTTACAACTAGGTATGCGTGCGCTAATAGCTGCACTGATGGTGATAATATGCCGCAATGAGCGGACACAATGATTAGATCAAAAAAACTTGAGAAGTTAATAAAAGCACCAGATCATATTAAAAATATGGTTAGCTTGATTCAATATGATAAAAAGATAAAATTCAGAGCAGTTATATCTGCCGACTAATTAATGAAATGAAAAATTAATGAAAAGAATGAAGTTATCCAGCCCGCACTTATCTTTTAAAATGAGAAAACAAATCAAAGCAATTTGATTAACTGGTCCGATAAACCAGTGAATAAATGTAAATTAAATTAATTAAAATCAATGAGCTACCTCAATTCAATGTGTGATTTATATCAATAAAAGTAAGCGAAGATTAAACATAAGACACAATGAAACATAAAACATATACCCAAATCCCGTCGTCGAACTCTGTCGATGGCCTCTAGTGCGGGAACCACAGCAGTTCTTTAACAGAAGTTCTGGCCCAGCAGAAGAAGTTCTGACCCAGCAGAAGAAGTTCTGACCCCGCAGAAGAAGTTCTGGCCTAGCAAAAGAAGTTCTAGCCCAGCAGAAGAAATTGGTTCATCCCGTAAACTTCTGCCCAGCAGAAGAAATTGGTTCATCCCGTAAACTTCTGCCCAGCAGAAGAAAATTGCAGTCCTTCAAATTAACTCTGGCCCAGCAGAAGAACCCTGAAATAATCCAGTACGCATTAAATGACGCCCCCTTACTTTAATAAAAATCATAGACCTCCTTACTTTAATAAAAAAATCATAGACCCCCTTACTTTAATAAAAAAATCATAGACCCCCTCCCTCTTTGCATAAATACATCTTCTTTATAAAACAAATTTTCCCAGACAAAAAAAAAACATGGACTTGCAGTGCAATAAAGCAAATAAAAGAGATATTAAGGTTCCGGTAACTTGAATATAAAAAGATAGGTAAAAGAATATATAAACTTCCCCATATGATCAAAATTAAAGTTGTATTAAAATAAAAATTCGGATCAGATAAAATGGAGTAGATAAAATAACACATGGGAAATGCAAATGGCGTCATGTGCACAAAAAAAATAAAAGGTAGATAAGCAGTCAATTTCATTAATTTATGCAAAAATGGTAGCGATATTTACCTCACTCGGACTTGAGGGTGTATTAGAGGAGATTCGACGGTCTCGGTCTTATGGGACGAACGTGGAAGCCGCTATAAATAATGGAAACAAAAAAAATTTAGCAACATGGCGGTCAAGTGCTTCATAGGCCACAGAAAAAAGGAATCCAGAGAAAATGCTTACCTAGTACAGCTTGTAGAGCCCGAATAATTGGTCGTGTCAAAACACAAACAGAAACGCACGATAAATCCCCTCAAAAGGGTTGTATTATTTCACAATACGCAAAACGTGCAGTTTCTCGCTATACTGGCAAACGTTTCCCAGGCGAGCAAACTTAGCAAAGAAACCTCTCCAACGTTCCGTCTTTCGTCAATTTGCCCTAAATTAAATACTGACTGCGACACAAGTAGTAATGGGCTGAAAACTTGGCGAGTGACTCGATACAAGGAATAATTCTAAGAAAATAAACGCCTTAATTCTCGCTTATTATGGTGATAAATGACGGCGGAAGCCACGAATAGTGAGCTAAAATTACATTCTTCCAGAAAGGCTAGGAAATGCTCTAACAGAAATAATAAACCTTCAAAAATCTAAATCGAGAATGAAAAACGCGCGATACGTAGCCCATTCCTATTATTTGGCAAAAACCTTACAAAAAACTGGTCAGCTGTACCGAACGAGAAATATATTTAAAGCAGAACGATCTCCGGAACATCAACCTAGGGTTCTCAAAAGGTAATAGAATATTCAAACTGAAATTAAATTATGGTTCAATAAGTCAAATGCAACGTATTTGCAGGCTAACTGAATTCTTTAAAAATATAAATCGATTCGCTGGCTGTTTACGATAATATAATGCAAATCAAGCCAAGTTAACTTAATAATAAGGTACATACATCGCTTATCAACTAAAATAGATAATCACAATGGATTCTACGGCTAATACGAATATATAGCTAATCTATACTTAAAATATAGGTAATTTTACATTAAGAAAAGAGGCAATTTCAAGCGAATTATTAAATTCAGAATTAATAAACCGATGAGTGCAAAATACAGCATAGTTTTTTCCCTAAATGCGGCATATAAATGAAATTTTAAAATTGGCAAAATCGAACTGTTACAATTGGGATAGCACATGGCGGCCGTTGTGTGGCAGTAATCAGGCGAAGAGACGGTTCTACTAATAGCATATCTATACTGACCATTAGGCCACGCATTCGCGTACAATTGAAACACATGCCGCTGTCGTAACGTTTATGTGGAGCACTCTAGAAAATTGTGTGCGTCAATAGTAAGTTATTTGCATGTAGTTATAGCATGCAACATAAAATGTATATTAACTGAGTTACTAGATTATAAGTACTGGGCGATTTGCCCCGAACGCTAGGTTTGTAGGTTCCGTCACCGCAAGCTCCAAATCCGTTTCGTTTCCTATTTTACTTTTCATACTCACCAATTCTCGTTTGTTTTCTCTTTTTGTTTCTAGATTCAGTTTTGCCGACCATACCAATAATATTGGAGATCGTAGAACAAGGCATAATTAAAATATACCTACACATCCGGTGCATTGTTCTCATTCTGGTTCCTTGCCTTTCGTAATCGGTCACCTCCCACAGGACGCCATAGTCTTATGAATCTGTAAAATAGAACTTTTAAAGCGTTGCTACAGTCTCCAAAAAGTTTAAAAAGCAAGACTACTAAAATTAAAATAGCACCGATAAAACCATGAGAAGCGTTGTTGCCAGAAATCTATGTGGCTTGTAATTAGAGTCGGTTTTGCAATGCAAATAACACTGACTGATACAACTCGACTCAACTCACTTTATCTTCAAATCTTGAATTTGAACTTCCGGTCTATCTTCGGAGAAATGAACACGTTAGAAGGAATTATATAAGTAATTCGGCACGAGTAGTGCAAGCTATTTGATTATAAAACGTGTTTTAGGCCTCCGGGGGGATTCTGCAAAGCCGTAGCGTGTTACTGGTTGTGAGGAGCAAGTCGTTTAGTGGAGGGTGATTCCTAATTAGGGGAAAAATTCTTTGTAAGTGGAAGCGACCTGGGGGCACCCCCCGCAAGGAACCATCTATCTGGGAGAAAATGGTTATTCTTTCAAGTTCATAGTGTTTGTGTTATATATTTATATTGTTTGTGTATGTTTACTCCTGGGATGTGACTTAGAGTCAGATAACCCCCCCAGACACACAAAGAATACGATTATCGCCGATCCGTCAAGGGTGTAACCTATCTGGGACGGTCGTCCGGCTCTAACTAAACCTGGACGATGAACACTTGAAATTGGGTAGATAGATGGGAAAGCCGTCTGAGCTAAATAAAAAAGGAAGAAAGAAAGACATATTGAGTTTATGTAAATATACAGAGAAGCTCAAAAAATCAAGTTTGTTTTTAAATTTCGATGTATTTTCTTATAATTAGTTACCTATCGGCAGAATTTCAAACATTTACGGAAAAAATGCTTTTATTTCAGATACTACAGTTTTATTAAAGAATATAAAACTGAAACATCCTAAGTCTTAATAAAATATGTATATCCATTTTCAGGTAATAATAAACTGTATTTTTAAGTATCTCTAAGTAAACAGGTTTTTCATGTATACTTATATACTATATTTTTTCTACATAAGAATTAATCAAGGGGGCCAAGTCTGGTGACGTAGGGTCATTCTACTTCCTCTTTCTATTTTCTATCCAGTGGTTAGGGAAAGTATCGGTTTAGGTACCTCTTCACCTTTTGTCAAAAATGAGGAGAGGTCATGAGGTACCGGATTTGCTATTGCTGGTATTATTTGGTTCTTCAACTTAGGCAGATATATGTTAAGTTGCCTTCAGTGAAAAATTGCCCTATTAATCTATTGCCTATAATAATGCCGGCTCAGTCGGGCTCACACATTAATTTTTTCAGGATAGGACTGTGTAATTGTTCCTCTCATCCAATATAAATATTGGTCAGCCCAATATTGGCAGTGTCGATTAATTGCGCCATTGAACATAAAACTATCCTCTTCGGAACACTGAAGTTGAAAAATATATTTCCGTCCACTGTTTGCATCATGGATTCGCAAAATTCCAATCTCAACATGCCTACTTTTTGGTACATTTTGAATGACAATGACTTTATTAACGACAAATTTTAAATTTGACAGAACATTGTAACATGGCCAAGCCATTTTATAAATTGGGTCTTTCTGAACGGCTTAAATCTGTGAATTATTCTAATAACTGTAAATTTTAAACTAGGCTCATGGTCTAGATAAGATATATTAAAATTTTCTTTTGTTTTTTCATAGGACATTTCTCAATCTTCAAAACCTTTCATCGTAAGGAAAGTTATTCTAATTATTCTTATTGATGTGGCAAAGCGTGTTTATTTTTGTATCAGAATAAAAAAAAGTTGCAATAAACAAAAAGAATCCTTGAATATTGTTAGAGATTTGAGTGGTGCAAAGAGTGGATTGCATGATTGCGGTATTGATGCAGACGATTTAAATTCATTTTATTGTACAATTGCCGGAGAGTTGTCGAGTAGAGTGAGAGACAGAGAAGATGCTTTGGGATTCCTTGCTAAAGTTTCAGTACGAGACACCTTTTTATTTTCGCCAACTGACGTCAATTAACTGAAACAAACGTTTAAAGACATTAAAAATAAGAATGCAACCAGAGGGGATAGGATATCATTAAGGGTTCTTACTAGGCTTCCACATATTGCTATTCATACTATGGCCATGGCTATAAATTGGTCTTTCTCTATGGGCATTTTTCCGTCTCGCTTAATACAAGCAACTGTTGTTACTTTTTTTAAAGGGGGCGATCCTGAATTTTGTTCCAACTACCGCCCAATTTCAGTGTTACCAAAGCTAGCAAAAGTAATAGAGAGATTCGTTAAGAAACGTATGTTGGGTTTTGTTGAGAAACATAGATTGCTTAATGCTTCACAGTTCGGTTTTTTAAATTCCATGAGAACGAATGATGCTATGTTCTGATTCTTACATTCATTGCAGCGGTATTCTGTGATCTCGCAAAGGCTTTTGACTGTGTAAATCACATAGTGCTGCTCAATAAGCTGAAAGGTATGGATTCAGGGGTAGAGCTTTGGACTGGTTTGCCTCCTACTTATCAAATAGGTGTCAAAGTGTCAGCATAAACAGTACGGACTCAAACAAATTGAAAGTCTCTGCGGGTGTTCCCAGGGGCTGTACTCGGGCCCTTATTATTTCTAATTTATGTCAATGACCTGCCCTGTTTGAACATATCTGGGACTTTTACCGTTTTCGCCGATGACAACACTATACTCTAACGGCACAAGGATCCTCTGCAGCTTCAAGGCATGATTGCGAAGGATTTAATCACTCAAGAATTGGTGCGATGCTAACTATTTAACATTGAACGTAAGTAAAACAAATGTCGTGTGTTTTAAGTGTGATTTAAACAATATTCTATTGGATACCAAACCTGTAACTAACCTCCAGGTCAACAAATTCCTTGGTATTCATATTGACGACAGATCATGTTTTGTCTTTAAATAAGAGGCTTGCACAGAGCTGCTACGCGATCAGGGTCATCTCTCGCGAATTGGATACCGAAGTTGCAAAGAGTGTGTACTATGCGCTGATTGAGGCACGCCTTCGCTATGGCATATGTTTTTGGGGATGTTGTGGGGATTGTCTTTCCGATCGGTTTTTCTGTTGCTGAAACGAGCAATAAGATTTGTCTGCATGGTGAAGCCCAGAGAGTCATACAGACCACTATTCCTCTCCTTGAGGATACTTACTTTGGCTTCATTGTTTATTCTGGAAACGGTATGTCTTGTCCGTGAAAAATTTCGATCGGAAATTGAACAACAGTGTAGTTATGCAACTCGTTTTAATAATTTCACTGTTAAACTTACTATACCAACCACTGAACTAATAAAGAGATCAGTCATGTATTCTGGCAAGAAGATGTTTAATAGGCTACCAGATTCCATGAGACGAATTGGCTGTTGAAAGCATTTTAAAAAAGCTGTAAACGAATTTCTGATTGGAAAGGTTTACTATAGCGTGGATGAGTTCTTTTTGGACTTTGAGTTGCTTGATTTGGACTGAGTTGGTTTTATTTGATTATATGTTTAGAATCATATGTGATGCATAGTAAAAATTGTATTTCTAAAGATTCCGTGCTCCGTTTATTTTAATATGATTTGTCGCTATAATAATTGTTATTTTAATCTTATAGGTTTGTTTAGTGTTTAGTAGCTTTGTCAATGAGATTATTTTAAGTCTTAGACAATAAAGCATATTTTGAATTTGAATTTGAATTTAATTACTACATTTTAAACTATGCTCACGGTCCTAGATAAGATATTAAAATTTTCTCTTATATTTTCATAGGACCTTTGTCAATCTCCAGAACCTTTCATCTTAAGGATACTTCTCACTGAGTGGTGTAATTATTCTTGAAATTGATGGACAATGTCAAAAAAAATGCATATAGGGTGTTACCTACTCTTGGGTTAAATGACCTATAATTAGCTTAATCCTTAATATATATCTCGAGTTTAAATGTAAGAAATATCGCGTACATGTTGTTGAAATTCGAATAAGTAGTAATTCAATTCATTATAAAAAGTGAACATTTTTATACTCTGTATATTTATTTATTTCGGCCTTCATGTTTCATGGTCCTTCAACACCTTTCCAACAACATTCACTAGCCAGACACTATTTGCAGAATAATTATATTTTTATACAAATAACGTAATCCGAAATAACCTTATCCAGGACAGCAATTGCAACAAAAAGGGCATCATTCCATTTAATATATCACTCTGGACACTAATGACTATATGAGCGACCTAAAGCTAGTTCATTTCAAATAACTTTGACAAGGCGGCCTTGAATGAATTTCGCAAATGTAATACGGGATATTGATATCAAATAACTTCAAGGTCGCCTTGTAAAGTTCTTTGATGCAATTAGAACACGTTCAATTTTTCTTCAAAATATTTGATCAAATTCGGGGGTACCAACATACTACACCTATTAAAACCAACCGCAATAATTATAGCCAGAACTGCAGCTTTATTTCTCTATTTAAAGCTGTACGTTTCTTCATTATTATATGACACAATAATCAAATTTATCAAGTCAAAATATCCATTTTAGCATAATCTAAAAATGTGGTAAGTTGCCAGTTGGTAACAGTTTAGAAACATCACACACCGTTTTACACACAAGTGTAAAACGGTGCCAAAGTTCTTTGACATGAACTTGGATAAGTGTAAAACTAGCTTTATACTATATTTCAAAACGTTTTCAAAATATATACTTTTGAAAATCCTTCAAGCTTTGAACGGATCATTTTCTACTATGTTTCGTCTCCAACATAATTCGCTTTTTTATACACAGTTTATGTGATTTCTCAATATTTATCTTTAAGATGTTTTGACGTTTTGTAAAACTTTGTATTAAATGTGCATTCTATTTTAACCAAACTCTGATATTCACGGTATGAACACAAGTTGGTGTGATTATTCTCTGACATTAATTTTTTATATTTCAGGCGCCCCAGAGTACGTTCAACTGCAGGCGAGGCACGAGTACTTTTACGTGGAGAACCCCCTCAGTCAGCAACCGCCCTTGCCGCCCACGTGGGAATCTCCGACTGCTCTTAAGAAATCGTCTCCTCCGCCCCCTCCACAGCCACTATCCGAAGTGTTCAAACCTGTAGTTAAGCGTCCCCAGCATTTCGTGTGTCGACATTGCAACGAGGTGAGTCCAATATTTTACTCAGCATACCAAAATTTATTTCCCGCCTACTACCTCTCAAGCAGAACATTATATCAATTTTTTTTAGATGTCATTGATAAAATTGTACATTTCAAAACTATTTTTATGTATGCAACACATACAAGCTCGAAAGAAATACTATCAAGCTCTTCATCTTTGTATTTTAAAATACCTTATTATTTAAATCATAGTATTCCCTTAATACGTACTTCACAATGATATGCACTGTACTATCTGCATAATCCCATCAATTACCTAGATGAGTATCAATGCTAGTAAGTATTTTATAACTTTGCTTTTGGTGAATATTTCTTAGGAAAGGTTTAAGAAACAAGCAACACATTTGTTAGTACCTAATGAAATTACTTTTATTTCATATTTTTCTAATCTTTATGATAATGCCCTGGTAATCTATATACTTGATATTTGTAAAATATTTCATATGACCATCCTTTGCAAAACTAATGACTATCATGTGCGATAGATTTATATAGAATGTGATGGCATAAATAAGATACAAGGTTTCATTAAGTATATTATTATTCGTATTAAATTCGGCCATACTGGAAATTGTATGTACCTAACGTATATATCTCTATTTCGCCATGTCTATTTATGACGAATTTATTGAAGTTTATGTTAACCACTAATAGCACTCTTTGATTTATTTCAGCCTTTTACTCGCGACCAAAACAAACGAGGTTCCTGTAAATATGCTCCTGACACCGTAAGGTCGGTCATTCATTGGCTGTCCTGCCTGCCTCTTGTAAACTGTTCGATGTATCACTGTGCTGCCGACTCGGAAGGCGATTTTCAACGGAATTCTTGCAGGTTAGTAGCAATTTCATAAGGTCCTAAGACAATCTAAACCGCCGTATCACAATTTTCTTGGGAAACATTTACTTTAACTTATATTGATATTGAAAAAAGTGTGTTGAATCTGCTCGCAAAATATTTGGTTATGAGTCACCTGCAAAACTTAAATATATGATGAATTATATTATTACTTTATAGACTACGAAATTAGCCTGTAAAAGTGTATAAGTATATAATGTAGTGATTGCTATACTAAGGACAAAAATGTCTAGTTCTAAAATTAATGTTTAAGGGCAAAATAAATTTTGCTTAGCTGTAATTATTGTAGAATATAATATACTCTACATAGTCTATAATCTTTTGAAATCCTGAATGCCCAGAGAGACTATTCAGTATAAAATATTTAGAAAATTTGCTACAATTAGCCAATATCAGTTTAAAAAAGCCAATATTTTATGTTGCAATATTTTATTGCCTAACAGTTCAATTTATAAGACAATTTGACAGTACTAATTAACGAGAAAAACTATTTAAGTTCTTAGGTGACAATATTATACAAAAATAACAACAAATATAGATGTGACAATAGATGGTAACTGCGAGGTAGCGAGAAGCGCGGAGTCCCGTGCTATTGCATATAAACAATTTTTGAAATGAATACTTCAGTTTCATGAGAGTGATTTATCAAGGCCGCGCCACGACACGGTTTATGAAATTTGCGTCTCACAAGAGAGATAAAGTATATAGTCCTCTCATACCTCTGATGACACATTTGTGCCATCTATGGTATACCTAAACTTATCAAATCAAATGAAATCAAGTTTATTGGTATTAATATGCATAAATGCATTTATACACGTGATGTAACCTAAACCTAAAATAACCCTAGACTATAGTAACTCAGGTTAACAAAGCAACCTAAGTTAAGTTTAAAAAACCTATGACTAAACAAAATACAGTTAAAAAAAATACACATTAATCACATATAAATAACAGAATTTACAATCCTAAAATTTGAACACATACTCGATTAAAATACATAATACAATTACAAGCTCAAAAGAACACATCATAGCTCAACACAACATGACATCACAAGGTCAAGCTGGCCAGAGAACCCGTGTCGCAACTCAAATACTCCTCAAAGGAATAGAAGGCCTTACTCTTTAAAAACGCCCCCGTTACGTTCCTAAACTTGTCAAATTTGAGGGACCTAACATTGAGGCGAAGGATGTTAAACATTTTTACACCAAAGAAATTTGTGTCACTTCTAGCTCTGGCAAATCTCAGATACCCCGGAACCAGGTTTTCAATATTTCGGGTTTGGTAGGGATGAATGGATGCATGGGTATTAAAGAGATTAATGTTTTTCCTAACATATAGTAAACACTCCAAAATAAAGACACAGGGAAGAGTCAATAATCCCAGCCCAACAAACACCCGATGGCAGTCCTCCCGGTACCCCACGCCTCCCAGCATTTTCACACATCTACGCTGGAGACGAATGATTACATGTGCATGGGCTGAGTGGCCCCAGACTAGAATCGCATAGCTCATCTTGTGATGAAATTGATCAGTTGGGCGTCAATTTGTAATGAAAGCCAGCTCAGTCGCCAATTTGTAGCGAAAGTTAATTTATTTAATTAAGTATGGCATTGTGCGCCATTTTGTATGCATGAGACTCGTTTTAATCCTTAGGGGGTGGATTGTCTCTTTTATTAACTGAAATTTGTTTGGGCGCCAGAGTTCCTAGAGACAATGCGAACTGAATATGAATACTTAAATATCAATAACTATAAAGATAAGAATATCAGAAATTTCCCCTTTTAATTTGTGTCTCACAGACCTCAATCTTGCGATAAATTAAACAAAGGAATTCAAACAACAATATATTAATTTTACAATTAATTTACAAATATGAGTGATGGTATCATGTGAAATGAAGATTATCAATATAATTAAATTGCCACTATAATTGATGAAATTATTTTAAATAAAGTTTATGAATAAATTTACTTAGTGATGAGATTTAATATTAAAATATTAAAAAAAAACTTAATTATAACAGATAGTTGGTCTTTACAATAAATTTATCTTCTGACTGATACTTAACTTCGTTCAGTTATTCTGTAACCATGCGATCGTATTGGGACCTCCACTGGAACCGCTTCTGCCTGTTCCCAAGTTCAATGGAGTTAGGGTTATCAAGGACTTATAGGTAATCCATGTGATGAATCCCACCAATTTGCATGGTATAGCTGTCGTCGGCGTCTCAAATCAGTCGTAACATGAAAGAAGAAATAGACAAGTCTTAGACCAACGTATACTGCTAATTAACTAATATTCAGGGAAATATCATGTGAACATCAGTGACACTGCTGAACATGAGGAAGCAATCAACAATTTAAAAATTTACTGGTTAAAGCAGATATAATCAAAAACTTGAATTACAATTTTAAGTTAAGCAAAAATTATAAATAACTACTGTTACTCAGGATATCCTTTTTCTTTACTTTAAGATATGAAATTCAAAAGAAATTATGACTGAAATTTAAAATTCAAAAGAAAATTATGGAATTACGTTTCAATTCAGTGACTCTCGGCAAATCCAAATAAAAGATAACTTGAATTTAATGATAAATAGAAAAATATAGGTACAACCTCTCTATAAACGAGTCTTATAACTCCAAATAAGTAATTTCTATTCCTTTTTATTTTGGCCCTTGGCACATAAACAATAATTGAGCGTAATTACGCCTCAATTAATTAAAGATAAAGATAAGGTAATCACTATCTCGCATCGGGTTAGATAAAAGATAAAAAAAAAGATAAATTTACACATGTGAGATTATTAACCTCTCATAAATGCAAATTAATGTCGGTACATCAGTGTTGAGACAAGACAGGGTGAGTGCTAATAATTATATGCTTGATGTAACAAATAAACTGAGAATTTAATTAAATAAGCCTGGAAAGAAAAATTATTAAAACCAGCAATACTATGAGGGAAAATTCGGAGAAATTCTACTGAAAATTCAATTTACTACCTTTGCAGAAATATATAAAATTTACTCCGAGAATTCCCCAAATAATACTGTTCAATTTGAATGGGAATACGTAAAATAATGTGCGTGACCGCTAAACGATGAAATAATTACGTTCTCTGTAAATTTGGACTAACCCTCTTTCAAATTACATGAATTTGACTAATGAGAGACTCAATTATTCACCAACAAATCGGTATCCTAACCCAACGGTCACGACAAAAATTAAGATTATTGAAGCTGTAAGCTAATTGAAAGTGTAATATAAAAATGATAAATTCTTGCTTTAGCCAAATACGATTAAGCAAATCAGAAACAATTAAGCGTCGCCACAAAGATAACACGCCCTCGCTTTCAAAATTTTAAGACGTTCCTCAAAGTATGCTTTCTGAGCAACGTCGCAACAGCGTAGTTGGTTCTTTGTGTGGTTATCAAATTGTGTGACATTTTCCAAGTTATAAGTATAATTAAAATCCAAAAAACGTGTTAATCGAGAGTATAAGAAGGAAAGAGCTCAGGGAAGTGTGGTCATAATCTTTGGAGAAGAGTTTTTCCTGTAATTGGATGATTTTAGTGCCAGTGGACAACGTGATCGCTAACAACGTTGCCAGATTGTAAGAAATGGACGACGAGAAGAAAGACGTTAAATGCATAAGTTGTAAAAACACAACAGCAAATACCTATGCCATCCAATGTTGTAAGTGCAAAAAATGGGCATATATAAAATGCATAAATATTACAAAATCTACACTATTAACTTACGAAAAAGAACTAAAAGTTCCAAATGGGAAAATATGATACTGTCAAGGTTGCGATAATCCTAAAAGGCCGACCAGTGGGCTAGTAAACACGCCGAACAAAAAGGAATGCACGCTTGCTGACGTGATGGAAAAATTATCAGATATGGACATGAAGTACACAAATATTTTACAAAAATTCCAGGAACAGGCAGCAATGAATGAAAGTTTAAAGATGCAAATTGAGCTCCTAGAAAACAAAATTAATCGTTTAGAACAGCAGGAACTTCAAACAGATCCTCTAAATCTGGAACCCCTAACCTCCAACCTAAGGTCAACATCTGAAACGATACAAGAAATTTCAGAGAGGGAGTACAGAAAGAAAAACTTAATAATATTTCGAATTCCTGAATTGGAATCAGATGAACCAGAGGAACGGAAAGAACATGACATGAATATAACAAAAAAAAAGTGTTTAGAATTGGCTGTCAAGAGGTCATACATGACTCATTGAAGGTATTTAGGATAGGCAAAAGGGAGCAAGGGAAGACTAGACCCCTAAAAGTAATTATGGACTCTCAAGCAGATGTAAAAAAAGTGATTTCCAAGGCTAAATTGATAAGGGAAAAGCAGCAGTTTGCAAAATTGGCTTTTTCCACAGATAAAACAAAACAACAACAACTTCAATATAAAGTTATTAGAGAAGAGTTGAGAAAAAGAAAAGAAAATGGAGAAGAAAATTTACAAATAAAATACTTTAAAGGTGAGCCACACATCATAAAATCAAAAAACTAAATACCGTACCTGACAACCCGGCAAACGCTGCACGAAGAAATGATCAGCCACATCTAAATAATATAATATCGATTGTACATCAAAACATCCAATGCCTACGCAACAAAATTGGGGAGCTAGAGGCTTTCATTGGAGACCAAGAATACAAATCAGGCATAATGTGTGTAACTGAGCACTGGATGAAAAAAGAGGATGTTTTAGAGCCAGTCACGGACATAGAGAATAAATCTATTGAAGAGCACGTTGAATGTGGCTATGTGCTAAACAAAAAAAAATAAATTGTTATTCTATGTGTGTATCGTACTAATTTAGGTAATTTTGATGTTTTTATAGGGCAACTTGAGGAAATTCTCCTATATTTTCAAGTTCATTTTAAATTTTATAAAGTAATCTTATGTGGGGATTTTAATGTTAATTTACTTGATTCTACTCCTGACAGGAATACATTTCTTGACTTACTTGTGACATTTAACCTAACACAAACAATATATGAGCCAACAAGGGTAACGAAAAGAACAGCTACACTTATTG
The DNA here is from genome assembly GCA_016904865.1 of Pissodes strobi. NCBI lineage: Eukaryota > Metazoa > Arthropoda > Insecta > Coleoptera > Curculionidae > Pissodes > Pissodes strobi. Next base: position 375,242 of record MU182199.1, read on the forward strand.
ATAATTTCTTTGTTAATTTTGAGTATCTCAAAGGTTTTGTTGAGGTCTCGGCTCTCTCAGACCATCACGCGCAAGTATTACATTTTGAATTAAAAAAATAATAATAATAAAGGGCGACGAAGCAGCTGCTCCTAAAAGATTTTTTTCGAAAGTTAAACTTGAACAGTATCGTCAGAACCTGCTAATCCTGGGAGAATGTTCTAAATGAGCAGGATGTTGATAGAGCATATGAAAGCTTTATGTATAAAGTAAAATCAATCTTGGATAGAGTTATTACTAAGAGGAAACCGAAACCTCAGTAAAATGAAACAAAGTTTTGGCTGACACAGGGTATTAGGACGTCTTGTAGGAGGAAGCGACAGATGTACGAGCAGAGGTTGAATGGTGAGGTGAGTGATGATAGTTATCGAGTGTACGCTAAAGTACTAAAAAAGGTCATTAAACAAGCAAAATTGATATACAATACAAAATATATTTCCCAGTCTGAAAACAAAAGTAAAGCTACCTGGTCTTTAATTAATAAAATAACTAATGGAGATAAGGGCACTACAACACTTTTTGACAGTATTGATGCGGGGAAGTTTTCTGAAAAGGACTTACTTAACACAGTAAATAATGAATTTATTAATGCATGTCCAGATGTCGGGGGGCCTACCACAGACTACTCAATACTCCAGTGCAGTTAAGTCCTGTCGTGGAACAAAATCACCTAAAGCTATTTTTTTGGGAATATATAGAATTTGTTGTCTAGATAAACATACTAAAAGTCCCCACCCCTCCAAGGGTGCAAAGAACCCCAAAACCACCCCAATAGGTACATTTTTTGCTTATGAGGCAAATATCTCGGGCATGACTGATTTTTGAGAAAAAATGCTAGATACCATAATTAAAGCCAATAAAATGTCCTACAAATTGATAGATACATAAGTATAATTTGATCGATCCAGTGGCGTGCAGTAAATGTCTAAACTCGTTATTTATTTTTCAATCTCCAAAAAGCACGTCTCCCTTAGTGTAAATAGTCTTAGAATGTCTTTTAAGACAACCCAACTTTAAATTATGTTGAATGGGTGTAAAAAGTTTAAAAAACTGTCAAAATAGATTAAATCAGTGGCGTGTCACATGTATGTATCGGGAATAACTAGTAATATAATTATAAACATTTTCCTAAATAGTCCATTTAGAACAACAAATATTGTTCAAATTACATAAAACAAATACTTAAAATTAAAATCTTCAGTAGATTCTGCCAGTGGCGTTCAACAAAGTCTAGAGTTCTTGGCCTGTTATGGACTTGCATAGCACGCACTGTTATGAATTACTTGAAAATCTGAAACTTAAAAGGATTGTACGTCAAATACTGTTTTGTATTTTAAAAGTAATGTACGAAACAGAATGTACAACCTAATATATAATAGAAAAAAGTACTTACAATCAAAATTAAAGTCCACACAGCATCTATGGGAAATCTTCTTCTCATCCTCGTTTTCAGCGGGTTTCATTAAGTTGCTGCAAGACTCTCCTGGCATTGTCCACATAAACTTGAGCAGTTTAGCCCGGACTTTCTACAGCTACAAAGCTTCCCACAATCAGCCTTATTGGAGAATATCATTTTGAGAATGAATTCCGGAGCTATTGGTTTATTAACCGTAGTTGGTAAAAGAAGTTCTCCCTGTTTCCTCCATCCCCAAGACGTAGGCTCTAACTCATTTCCCAGCCATTCCTGAATTTGATGGTACGCTCGTAAACTATGCTGAGAGGCAGCATCTGAAGCTGGAGGTAAGGTAGCTAACGAGAAGTTCGCATTTAAGCTCTGCCTCGATGTATTGTTGTGGAACTTAAAAAAAACGAAGCTCATTTAGCGTTTTGACTGTCTTCCCTGCCCCATAAAGAGCTAAGAGAAACTTTTCTCCGGCAGTGGTGGTGTCATTTCTCCCTGCGTTGGGATTTAGAAAAACGGTTACATTATCCTGTAAGTTCGGTCGCTTCTCTAGAAGTCTATATGTGGACAATTTACCTTTTTTTTTTAATTGCGGAAGTGGTATCGCAACCAGAAATTTCATGGCAAAATAAAATAGATTGCGTCATAAGGCCTATCTTTTTCTGTAGTTCATTTATGGCTGTTTTTTGTTAGGTTTTGCAGCGCTGCCGGGCCTCAACATAAAAACATTGTCCATTTTAACTTTAAATAAGAGTAACATCATTAAATCAGTGTCTTCACCAACCAATGTCACTGATTTCTCTATATTTCCTTTTTCAAGGACTTTTTCTACCTTCAATGTATATTGTATCTGCATCGCCCTCCGCCTGAAAAACTTCAATACCAGCTGTTTTTAGATGTTGACTTACTTTTGAAATAAATAGTTTTCTATTGTTTTTATTGGAGAAAAACTCGGACTGATTAATGATTGCCATAATATCATAATATCATCAGAAAACAAGATGTCAGAGCAAGTGTTTCTTTCTTGTCGGCGTAACTGCTCTTGCATTTTCGTAGAAGTGGTTTTATTGTATCCGTCAAAGACCACCATGCATTTTTGTCCATAATGATAACAGACATAATTAAAATATTGGCTGTATATGACCTTGTAAGTCGCTGGAAATTGCCAAATGATTTTTTGAAGTAAATATCCTCCATCAATTACAAAGGAGGTATCTTCGGGAACGGTATATGATGAAGTACATGTTTTATCCAATAATTCAAGCAGTGCAGATTTCTTAGTTTTTTGGAAGATCCCATTATCAAAAAGAGAGAGGGTATGGAGCCAACTCATAGCTAAAACAATATTTGCATACACTATACACTATAACACTAACCACAATCACTACTAACGATTCGAACTGATTTATTACCAAATCTGTTATAATGGGTTGATGTTTCAGACTTTATTTAGAAGTATAAATAACATCTGTAGTGTTTGACCTATTCTATCTCTTTTTAAAAACTACTAATAGTCCTAGTAAAGTAACTCGGTGACGTTTACACCATGCTAACGTGTTTTTTCGGAACCGAAAAATAATTCACGACTTTGGACGTTTGCTGCGCGCCACTGGTTTAATAAAATTATACTTATATATATATATATATACCGTTTTATAGAAAATTTTATTGGCTTTAATTTTTATGTCAAGCATTTTTTCCGAAAAATCAACTGTTCCCGAGATATTTAGCATATAAATAAAAAATTTACCTATTGGGGTGGTTTTGGGGTCGTTTGCACCCTCGGAGGGGTGGGGACTTTTAGCATGTTCATTTGGACAACAAATTCTAAATATTCCCAAAAAATCAGCTTTAGGGGATTTTGTTCCACGAGCACCATGTAATTGAAAATAACATTCCTGGAGTATCAAGGATTAAAGTAAACAACAACTCTATCTTCCTGGCAGCATCCACAGCTCAAGAGGTGTGTGAATGCATTAAGGGACTTAAAAACAAAAAATCTGTGGGGGATGATGAGATACCAGTTACTCTCTTAAAGACAGTGGCTGATGTATCAGAACCTTTATCTCACATAATAAATCTCTGCTTTCGGGAGGGTATTTTTCCGGATGAACTTAAAATTGCACATGTCAAACCTATTTTAAAAAAAAGGGGAATAAAGAAGACTTGAAAAATTACAGACCAGTGTCACTCTTATCAAACATAGGTAAGGTTTTTGAAAAACTAATGTATGAAAGAATTTTGGGTTTTTTGGATGGGAGTGCTGTGATCAACAACCGTCAATTTGGGTTCAGAAAGGGTTTTTCTACGATAAGGGCTATATATTCGGCACTAGTGGAAATATTAGAGTCTATGAATGAAAATAAGCAAACTATTGCAGTATGTCTGGATCTTTCAAAGGCCTTCGACAGTGTTGATCACACCATTCTTGTTCAGAAGCTCGAAATATATGGAATTAGGGGTGTGGCTAAAAATCTTATGACATCTTGCTTAACGAACAGAAGGCAGTGTGTTGTTGAAAATAATCAAATTGGTACAAAGATAAAATCGAATGTGGTGCCGGTAAGGAAGGGTGTGCCTCAGGGCTCAATCCTGGGCCCGCTGTTATATATACTGTATACAAATGAGCTTTCGTCACTGATTGATGGCCATGTAGTTCTGTATGCAGATGATACCTCTATCATTATGAGCAACCAGGTGGGATTAGATATGGGGTGGCATCTCGAGGGTTCGCTTGGCACTCTGCGGGGGTGGTTCTCTGACAACAACCTATTGATGAATGTAGAAAAAACTCAAATCATGCATCTACGTTGGGGTTTGGAACCTTCGGCAACATGCACTAAAACAGAGTTTTATCCACAATACCGAAACAGAATATTTGCATTGATGCCGAAACTATATTGTCTTCCCAAGATTCATAAACCTGGGAAGGCAATGCGTCCCATAGTCTCGGCAATAGGATCACCAACTTATAATATATCCAAGTGGCTAGCAAACCAGTTTGAAAATTTACCTATAAAACAACAGAATTCAGGAGTACTAAATTCCTTAGATTTCATAAACAAAATTAAAGACACGATTCTTAATGAAGGTGAAATTTTAATCTCGTTTGATGTTAGCTCATTGTTCCCTAGTGTACCAATCCCACAGACCTTGCAATACCTTGGTGAATTACTTGAAATGAATAGTTTTGATAACGAAATAAAACAAGAATATTTAACTTTAACCAAACTTTGCACGGATCAAAATTATTTTCAATACAAAAATAACTATTACCAACAACTTGAAGGTACGGCAATGGGCAACTGTTTATCGCCGTTCTTAGCTAACCTTTTCATGAGTAAATTTGAAAATGAAATCAGTGAGGAGTTTCAATATTTTCCAAGGGTATGGTACAGGTATGTGGATGACATTTTCGCGATTTTCGACACAAAAACCGCTAATGTTGAAGATTTTGTAACAAAACTAAACAACTGTTTCCCCACCATTAAATTTACTTATGAAGTCGAGAACAATGGCCAGCTACCATTTTTGGATACTTTAGTGATTAGGAACGATAATAACACACTAGAATTTGATATTTATAGAAAAAATACTGCCACTAACCGATATATTCCTAATGACTCCTTCCACTGCAACCAACATAAAATGGCCAGCTTTCATTTTTTAGTACACCGTTTGGTTAACTTTCCTCTTAGCAGAGAAAAATTTAATAATGAAAAGGAAACTATTAGGAATATAGCGAAAATTAATGGTTTTAATACTAACTTAATAAATAAACTAATTAATAGGCATTTGTTTAGAAAGACCATTCGTGATTCCACTTCTTTTGTTAATCAGGATGAAAATACAAAATACGTTTCGATACCGTATAATCCTCAGTATACTAGAGGACTCCAAAAAGTTTTTAAGGAAGTAGGTTTAAAATTAGTATATCAGACTCAGTTCAATATTAAGAAATTATTAGGTGGTCCAAAGGACAAAATTGAAATATTGGAAAGAAGTGGAATATATGAAATTGGATGTATGGATTGTAACCAAAAATATGTTGGTCAAACTAGAAGATCTATACAGACTAGATTCAAAGAACATTTAGCTCATTTAAAGTATGGTAGAACAGAAAAATCAAGTGTTGCCGAGCATGCTTTTGATAATAATCATAGAATAACAATTAAAAATTTAAAATTAATTCATAATATAACTGATAGGAGATTATTAAACGCATATGAAAGTATGGAAATTATTAAATGTAAGAATAGTTTAAATAGAGATAAAGGGCCTATTCCGTATAGTCCATTGTATTGGTTGATCAAGCGTGACTAGCGGGATCCCAGGATTGGTTCTGTTTAGTTCCACTTCATTAAGCAAACAGTAGTATAAAAGGGAGTTAGGTAGATTTTAATTTTAGTTTTAATCATCTCCTGATGATGCTAACATGGTTAGCGAAACGCGCGTCGAGTGCAAATATTCTGTTTCGGTATTGTGGATAAAACTCTGTTTTAGTCAAATCATGCAGTTTTCAGTTAGGGGTTATGAAAATATTACATATAAAATCAATGAAAAAACTATGAGACAACAAAAACCATTTCATTCTTGGGTATGACACTTGATCAGAGGTTGGACTGGAGAGCGCATGTCGGGGGTCTGTCGGGGGAACTCTCGAGGTATTGCTACGCACTTAGAGTCCTTGTCAGTGAGGTGAGTGTGGAGGCCGCTTTATTTGTAAATCATGCACACATCCCGTCTAGGATAAAGTATGGGATTATTTTTTGGGGAAATTCTGTTGAAGCTGACAGGGTGATTCTGCAGAAGAGATGCCTAAGGACTATGTTCGGAGTAAAAAATAGAGACAGCTGCAGACCTGTGTTTAAAGAAAGAAAACTCCTTACAGTTACAAACTTATTTATTTTAGAGTCAATAAAGTTTATATTACAGAAGGGAGCACTTTTCGAAACAAATGCCAAAACACATGATTATAACACTAGAACAAAAAGTGATTTCTTACTAGACAAAACAAGATACACATTTGTGCAGAGAAATGTTCATTTTAGTCTACTAAAAATCTGGAATAGAATCCCAGATAAAATAAGCTCTTTTCAGAGAAAGAATCTTTGAATGCTCTAAAAGGTATATTGGTTGAAAATCCGTTCTATAATGTAGGAGAATTTTTTCAGTACTCATTTTGATTGTAATGTTGACTTTAAGTTTTGATAATGTCAATGACTGTGATCCTGTGATAATGTTTTAACTATGTATTGTAATTTTTGTACTTGTCATGTTGGTGATATAACATATTGTACTATTATTGTTATTATTATTTATTGTAACAAATATTTAAAATTGTGTGACACATTCTTCACCTCTCTAAGGTCTATGTAATTTATTTTACGATGGAACAAATAAATCTTTTCTATTCTAATTGGATAATTTATATCATGTGACTACCACATTGGGTCACGTAGCGTCAGGCCAAAGAAATACCCAATATATACTAAATATAGTAATCTATGGTAAATTAAATTCATAAATTGTAGGTATTAAATGGCATACTGTGCTCCCCAATTACCAACCACACGAGATAAGGCCATTCACGAATAGATGTCACTATTAAATATAGTAATCTACAATGAAACAAATCCACAAATTGTAGGTATAAACCAGCGTACTTGTGCTTCTAAATAATTACTTGCACGAAATATACCCATTCGCGAATAGATGTCACTGGGCGACTCAAATCCCAAACATCGAAAATCATTCGTAAATCAACTGAATTTAGTGGAGCGGAATAAGCTTATATTCCGTTACAATCTTTGAGGCAAAATATCTATGGTAGGCTGTTAGTAGAGAGTCTAAAGAAACACAACTTGACAGGTTCCTGATAAGGTAAGTAGACTTAGCCAACTTCTTGCTCAGCTTCAGCACATGAGAGTTCCAAACCAAAGAATGATCAAGGTTCACACCCAAAAAACAAACCTCCCGCTGACCGTCAGCCAGAATCACATGGTCACTCTCTTCACCCCGAAGGCTGAAATTGATTGATTGAGTCTTCGATGTATTGAGACATAGTTTGTTTGATAAAAACCACCTTTCCACATTCAATTGCGCCTCAGTAATGCCAGAATCATCTATGTTTACAGGATCATAAGTAGTAAAAATTGTGGTGTCATCTGCAAAGAGAATTATGTCACTGCGCTTTTGAAAGTTTACAAGGTCATTAACATAAATGAGAAAGAGGACCGGATCTAGTACAGATCCCTGGGGCACACCTAGATGTACTGGGGCCTCCTTTGAGTTTTTCGAGTTGTATGACACAAACTGGAAGCGCTCCGAACTAGCAGAACACTTTCAGGTAGAAAACCATATGATTCTAGCTTCTCAAGCAAAATGATGTGAGAGGCACAATCAAATGCCTTTGTTAAGTCCAGGAAGGAAGTATAGGTGTCATGTCCCAATTCAAAGCCTTCAATAACATGCTGAATAAGATCGTTAATGGCCAACACCGTTGATCTATTTTGGCGAAAACCAAATTGTCCCTGAAAGAATAGATTACACCTCTCAAAATGGTCGCAGATCTTTAAAACACGCTCAAAAATCTTGGAAAATATCGACAGGATAGATATAAGTCTGTAATTAGACTGATCATGCTGTGTTCCTTTGTTCTTGTAAACTGGTATAACCCTGGCCATTTTAAATATCTTTGGGAATAAGTTTAAAGAAATTGCTTGGTTTATTAGTTTTGTAAGAGGAAAAATTATTAAGTTTTTTTAAAGTGTATGATTTTTAAGCCAAATGAATCCTTGTATTTACTGTTCTTAATTTCAGAGAAAATCTTTCTTATTTCATTATATGTGACCGGTTTAAAATTGAATGGGGGACACTGTGGTATTTCAGTCAAATACTGAGAAAAGTGGGCCGAACAGGGCTGCAATATTTCCACTATTTTCTCTGCCACTGAGGCAAAGTAGTCATTAGAGTCATTTGCATTTAAATTTCGAAGAGCAAGAGCTTGGCTGATTAGATTTAATTATTTCCCACATTGCTGTTTGTTTGTTGTTAGAGTTTGCAATGAAAACATCATGAGCAGCTTTTTATGCTGTCCACAAAGCTGTCCTATATCTTTTTCTGAAATCATTTACAGTTTTTGCAGGCATTAATATTTGGTTGGTTTTATTGAGAGATACCATAAAATGTAGTTGTTCTCGCATGACTCTTAGATCATTACTAAACCAGTCAACCCTGTTTTGGGATTTTGTCTTTGTTGAATTTTGTACCCTGGACTTTAAGGGAAAACTCACTCCAACAGCATCAACAATCCTGTCGATAAACCCTCGAAACTTGCCATCTACGTCAATTTCACAGTCGTCGACAAAAACCCACGTTTCTGACTCAATAATGCCATATAAGGTGAACAAACCTTCACTTGTAATAGGCCTATAAGAGATTCGGGTGGAATGCGAGAGCGATGATTTAATCGTCAGAGTTCCAAGCACACCATAATGATCAGAGAGATGAAAGAGATTTAACTGTGTTGGTCCTTGTGCTGATCAACAATGTTGTAAGTTTGTGAAAACATTATCGATGCGGGCATTAAGACGAGTACTGAAAGTTACGGTTGGTCAGAGGTCTAGGGTTCGGCAGCAATTTATTACCTCCAATGCTCCGTCATGATAAGAATGAAATGGAACATTGAAGTCTCCAGCGATATAAAGATGTTTTGATAAGTCAAGTTTTGGAAGTACATATTAGCATTAGAGTATCAATAAATAAATCGCCTAGTGGAGACCTATAAAATGTGACAACCTGTATATTTAAATCATTCAAAACAATACCCGCGACCTCGCAACGGTGCTCAATTGAGAAACCCTCCAAGTTAAGAGGTGTGCATTCAAGGTCCCGGGCAAGAATGGCGACACCTCCATGAATCATCTGAGACCTGCAAAAGCCAGCAGCCACCTGAAAACCCTGAGCAGTGTTCATTTATACAAAAAACATCAACACCATTCTGTCTGAGGAGCATTTCGAATTCCACAGCCTTGTTTCTTATACACTGCACATTTGCATGCAGTATAGATAAAAATATGTCCTTAAATAAATTTTTAAGTTGTTTTTGAGTTTGTCTCTTAGGATTAATATTAAAATTAAGATTACTGTTATTATTGTTATTGTTTACTCCTACAGTACAGTCTATCAGAGGAACATTTTCATGCTCGGGAACTATGCCACAATCACCTGCTCATTTTAAAAGATCTACTAGAGATCCAAGCATTTACAGTTCGAAACCAGAACAGCAAATAGTTTCAATTTTTTTATGGAAATCTATAGTGTTGTAAATGTCAAAAATGGAGTGAGGACGCGACGTGAACAATTTTAAGAGCTTATATTTCGGTTCCAATAACGACACATTAACTCCGGACTAAAATTTTCTTTTTTTACCTTCTGTCTGCAGCAGTTGTTTTCCAAGAAAATTGTATTCACTCTGCAGCCAAATTTCACGTTAGTATTTATTTTTAGATTAATTGAGCTCATATTTTGTGAAAGCCAATAACTAACTATTACAGATTGAATTAAAACAAAATTTACCTCCCACAAGATATTTCCAATATATATTATTAAATTTTAATTTTGTAACTTACAAATTTTTGGGTTTTCTCTCCACTATCGTTTTGAGTTGGTTATATAGAGCCTCTTCGGCTCTGGCTCCAGGATGTAAACAGCACAAGTGCTAGTTTAGTGACCCTAACGAAATACCTAGATAACTTGAAAACAAACCTTCAACGTTTCGGTGATCAAATCTGTCACCGTTGTCTAGAACGATAAAATCTAAAAATGAAAATGGTTAGTAAATACCATAAAACAGTAAAATGCTCTTGCAGATTGTCAAGCTTAGAACTGACTTTGACAAGATGACAATTATAATGCCATATCATTTAATTACTGGTTACTGGTCTTTAGTGTGATATTAAGGTGTTATTTGGTAAATTAATTTTTTTGAAGTTTTATATATCTATATTTTGGTGTCATTCGCTTAGGAAGAATTTAATGATTTTTGTTGAAAGGATTGGTTAAGTTTTAAGCGTCCCTTATCAACTTCAGTCTTTAGCAAAGGTAACCAGATGCTATTAAAACTTACAGAAGTTGAAGCAACACATTCATCTTTATTTAATAAAATTAGAGCGCTTTCTTTAATTTTACGTTTTTTAGATGAAGGTTCCTTTGCTAAAATACTTGAAGCGTTCCATTGTATTCTGTGATTGTTATCAAAAGCATGTTGACAAATATGTGATTTGTGGAATTGTGTATTTTTAATATAAGTTTGGTGTTCTTTTATTCGTTATGATAATGGTCTACAGGTTTCACCTATATAAAATTTATTGCATTCACATGGTATTTTATAGATAACATTTTTAGTATTTTCATTTTTATTGAGTGGTTTTGTTTTTGTTAGTTTGGGCCTAAGAGTGTTCTGTTTTGAAAATAGTACGAATGTTAAATTTATTACCTATTCGTTTTATTTTGTCTAATAAACCAGGAATATATGGAATAAAGATGTTCATAATAGGTCTATTTTGATTTTGTCTAATATTTGGTTGTTCAAAATCAATAAAGCATTTTCAGTGAAATCAATAGGATAGTTATTATTAATTAAAACATTGGTTAAAAATTCTTTTTTTGTGTTGAAATTTTGATTATTACAAATTATTTTCATTCGATCATATAGACTTTTTACGACCCATTGACCATTATTGGGTGATTTGAATTAAAATTTAAATATCTATTTGTATGTGTAGGTTTTCTGTATATTTTTGTTTCGAAACTATTCAAGTCTGTTTTTGTAAGAATGTCAAGAAATTAAAGTTGTTCATTCATTTCTCGTTCTATAGTGAATTTGATTGTGGGTTCTTTGGTGTTAATATGATTTAGAAAATCGTTGAGAAAATGTTGGTTATATGGATCAATTGAAAAAATTTCATCTATATAACGCCACCAAGTTAAAAGTTTATATTGATAATTTTCAACAAAATTTAATTCAAAATTTTCCATAAAAACATTACTTAATAAAGGTGATAAAGGCGACCCCATCGCCATACCATTGTTTTGTTGATGTAATTGGTATTGTATTGAAAATAGGTCGTTTTTACGCAAAAAGTAAGTAATTCGCGTATTGTGTCAATATTAAGTTTTGTACGTTCACCAAGGTTAGTATCATTTGCTAATTTATTTCTTACAATATTTAAAGTTTTATCAACAGGTACGTTGGTAAAAAATTTAAGCTTACCAGAGTATCGTTAGAATTTAAATTAATTTGTTATAGTTTCTTATATATGAGTTAGTGTTGTTAGCAAGTGGATTAAGAATATTGAGTAGATATTTAGCAATGGGGTGTGTTGGTGAAACCTGTAGACCATTATCAATACGAATAAAAGAACACCAAACTTATATTAAAAATACACAATTCCACAAATCACATAGTTGTCAAAATGCATTTGATAACAGTCATAGAATACAATGGAAGGCTTCAAGTATTTTAGCAAAGGAACCTTCATAAAAAAAAAACGTTAAATTAAAGAAAGTGCTTTAATTTTATTAAATAAAGATGAATGTGTTGCTTCAACTTCTGTAAGTTTTAATAGCACCTGGTTACCTTTGCTAAAGACTGAAGTTGATAAGTGAGTAAGTGAGTTGGTAAGTGAGTTAAAAATTAAGTCATTAAATTCTTCCTAAGCGAATAATACCAAATTATAGATATATAAAACTTAAAAAAAAAATTTACCAAATAACACCTCAATATCACACTAAAGACCAGTAACCAGTAATTAAATGATATGGCATTATAATTGTCATCTTGTCAAAGTCAGTTCTAAGCTTGACAATCTGCAAGAGCTTTTTACTGTTTTATTGTATTTACTAACCATTTTCATTTTTAGATTTTATCGTTCTAGACAACGGTGACAGATTTGATCATCGAAACTTGAAGGTTTGTTTTCAAGTTATCTAGGTATTTCGTTAGGGTCACTAAACTAGCACTTGTGCTGTTTACAGCCTGGGGTGGAGCCAGAGCCGAAGAGGTTCTATATAACCAATTCAAAACGATAGTGGAGAGAAAACCCAAAAATTTGTAGGTTAAAACATGAATCCTGCACAACAATATAGAACATATCTAAATAAGATTAAAATAATATAGAACATATCTAATTTTAGGTTGGCCAGAAAATGGTTAAAGCCTAAATGCAACTCATAATCTTTGAGTTTTGTCTACTCGATATAAAAAGTGATCGATTTTTTTCGACAGGTATAAATACATCTTTTGTCTCAAATCCAATGTGACAACTTTACCTACTCTTTGGCTGCTAACAATTAGCTCCATTGGTATAAAATTATTATTGTTGCAGGTGTCAAGGCGAAGACGAGCCTTCGGACGTATGCGCTCGCCGGTGGTGCGGCCTCACCCTCCTCTCTCTTGTGGTTCCCTGCATATGGCTTTATCCACCCCTCAAACTGTGTCACAATTGCGGAATGAGATGCGGAATGTGGGGCGGCAAGCACAAAGCCACCACCGAAGGCGCATGACCGTGGGAGAGCGAACTAAGCACTGAATTTAGTTTCGTCTAAACCAAATTAAAGGATATAGAGTGTTTAACACTTCAGGTGACGAGGGGTGTATCTGAACACTTTGGAAGGTATTAAGTGTGTGTTTTTACCTCAGTGGGTTAGAAGTATATCTGAACACTTGAATGGGTGAAGAGTGTTTTAACACTTCGGTCGATGAGAGTTAGACCAATTGAGTTGGTTAGTCGGAGACTTTCTCTAAAAAGTTCATCTGAGAGTTGTTTTCTTTTTATTATTAAATAGAAATATGGTATAACATTGTAATTTTTACGAAGTGGTTAATTCGTCATCATTAAATTTGCGGCTATACCCAATCAAACATTTTTCCATGACAAGTAAAGTAGTGCACTCGAACAAATTTTCTATAAGACTGAGCCAGACTTTGCGATGCTAGGCCTTCGAATAAATAATGAACAGCTATGTTGGGCAACGTTGCTTTTCAAATCCATCTCTTTTTTTGAGAACGTATTATATTAAACATCAACTTCCACTTTACTTTTGTAGAAAGTCTCCGACGTATACGCCGTTTTAGTTCAATTAGACCAAAGTTCTTGCAATTCAGCAAATTTAAAATTTTACTGCCATATCTTTTAAGCTTCTCTATGAGTTCTAGATTAACAAGTTACGATATTCCATAGATTTATGTTTCCCTTGGTATTATAGAATGTAATGAGCTTTTGTTTATAGATATATTTTTTTATTTTGCCCCTAAGGCCTTTATTATGGTCTAATTCGACTGAATTTAGCTTTGTTAGGGACATTGATAAGTGGTAACAAGTAACTCTGAAAATGTTAGTTTCATATGTGGTAATGTCGCGTTTTCCTTGTAACCGCCCTAATGAACAGTTTAACACAAAGCGGCCATATCACTATTGTTTGAGACGCAAATACCCAAAAACCATCACAAATTTAGAGAACATTGCTAAGTCAATCTTAATGTTTCATATTTGCTTTAAATAATTAACTGGAAACCTCTAGTTCAATATTGGTATAATAAATAGACTTGGCAGTTATATATTTATATTGTGTTTCGCATCCTAAAGTTTGGGAAAATTTAAATCTTCACTGCTTTGGAGGGATGGGGAATCCAAAGACAATTTTTTTTGTTTATAAATTAACTATTAAAGTACTTCTAGGCTCCACTACATCTACTCTTCTCGGTAATAGTAGGTTCTTATTGCCTATTACGCCACCAGTTTATGATCGCTTCTGTTACAGATCCAAAGGTATAATTCAATGTTTTGACCATAAAGAAGCTGAAAACCCTAAAAAATGCTTTACAGTAGGTGCCAATTTACACCCTTGGCTCTGGAACAGAAATATTTAAGGACCACTAGAAAATATTTGAATTTTCCGAAATTTCTTATTTTCGCGTACCGACTTATCTTCGAAAGAGAGACACGTCTAACTTTTGTTCTTTTATGTCTACTATTTTCAGATTTGTTTTTATGAATTATCTTCTAAGCAAAATTTTGAATTTTACTGATTCATTTTTAAATATTTTATTCTAAGACTTATTAGAGCTTTGTCATACCAACCACTAAAATGTAAATTTATTAACAACCCCGCAAATTTTTCACTCGTTTATAATGCCAGCAATATGCAAGAGGTAATGTATTTTCTAATGGCTAATTATGTCACTTAGAATACCCTGGTTTCATGACATATTAGATGCGAGCCGAAACGAAAGTTTTAATAATAGAATCGAAGAGGGCGGATACTAGACAAGAGCGACACCCTGTATAATAATGAAAATAAGTTTGCTTTCCTTCTTTCTCGAGACAATATGTGCCAACTCGTTTTTTACTTTCATCTCTGAAGAAGTAATATGTCTGCCTTCTGGTAACTATTTTAGAACTGCAAGCAAGAGATTATTATAGAAACACTTTCTGGAAAGATTGAGATTGCTTTATAAGTACTCTGCAGGGGTGGATCTGAACATTTTGGTCATGAAATGTAATATAATATTTAAGTTCCCTTTAATGTCAGTAGCTAGCACAACGTTGTGCGTCATGTCCAACAAATATTATCAACATCAAGACATACATGTGAACTTGAAATAGAAGCACCTTTTGGGATAATGGTTAACAAATCCTAAATAATATAAATATCAAAACTAAATGTTGAATTGGTGAGCACTAAATTAGAGCCTTCTTAAGCTTTATAAGCTTCAACTTATATCCCGTGTGCTAATCATTTGTTAATTTAAAAATAAAAAAATTGAAGGAATTTTAAGTAAAACAGTCAAGAACTTGTCAGAATAATATGTTGACAATTTTAACTCTGGCGATTTTTTTATACTGTATGTACAAATATTAAAAGCGCATGCCAATCCCAAATTTCAAATTCAGTTAAATATCTAACATAGATACATTTTAAATAGCTTACATCATTTTAAACGTAACCTAAAACCGCTTTCGATTATAACTCGCATGCCCAATGTTCAAGTATTGTAATAATTATAAATCACCGTTAAACAGTTCAAATGCATCGACCCAATTTATCAGTTGTAATGTACAATGCGCATTATTCAAATAATATAATTACAGATCACGATTAATCAATTGAAGTACCTTGAATCAGTTTGAATCCTTTAATGGGGCTCGCAAGGTCTTTGGAGTAGTACTAGGCATTTAAAAGTGTCAATTACAATTATTGACAATGCACATTATTGAACTAATCTAATTTCAAATTACCATTTAGTATTTAAAGTATATTAAAGAAGCCTGTGCCTTTTTAATTGGATTTGCAACGTTTTAAACGCCCAACAGTACATTCAGTGAACGTTGTTCAAATTATTTAATTGAACATTTTCATTAAGTAATTGAAGTACATTGAAACAGGTGTTTGTAAGTTCCTTTGGATATGCGTCCGAAAGTGGCTTCAGTTTCAATTCACACTGCACATTGTTCAGATAATTTAATTGCAAATCGCTGTTAAGTAATTGAAATACTTTGAAACATCTTGGAAGACCTTTAACTGGCTTGCAAGCTTTTTTGGGCGCTTTTGCAATAATTGCAATTACCACCAACATTATTCAAATAATTTAATTACAAATTACCTTAGACCAGGGAAGAGGGGGGACGACTAACTAAATACGTTCTAGTGTTACAAGCTGGCACCACATATCCTTGAGGCCGCGGTCAAACCTACCAGTGGCGGCGTAACATAAATAGCAATAGCCTGACAATTTTATTACTTTTTAAAAATTATACAAATATACTTTTCATATATTCTGTATAACCGATTTCAGTTTAGTTAAATTAAAATTTGGTAGTTTCTTTATTTTGGGATTTCGTTAAACACGATTAACCAATAAAGTTTTTAATTACAATTATTGATGTGAAAATACTCAGATTTAATTCTATACTAGACAGTTAGGTAACTTATCAAAAAACTATTTGCATTTTTTAAATATTATTTATTACATACGCTATATTATATTTATTTTTCTAAAGGAAAATAAAAATATGTCTGCATTCATTAACATTCCTGTTACATAGTTACATTCTATAAATGGCAATTGATTAAAAAAAAAACTACCGAAGCTACTGGCCTTTAAATAAAATAGTTTTGGTTAAGGACTTCTAGCAGGATCTGTAATCTCACTTCGTCTAATGTTCATCTAATTAGAAATAACAGATTCAAGCAGTAAATATATATGATGCTAAATTCTGAAACATGCTCTCTTAGACTAACAAAGCAGTAATCCTTATCCTTTATAAAATTAAACATAATTTTATTTTTTTAAGGACTACAAAATTAGGTTTTATTAAAGAACTTTCATTAATACGTATATAATGTTCTGTTAACTTACATATTTCTACTACATCTTTAGATGGGTAAGTTAAACCACCATGATTTTTTTTGTTATTAAAGAATTTAAATAATTTTCCTTTTCTCCAATTAGAGCGTCAATACATTGTCACATTTTATGGTGGATTGTAAATTTCGTGTAACAAAACCAGCAATATATATAATAATTTGTAGAGAACATTCAGTAATTACATTAGATATTAATGATCACTCAAAATATGTTGTAACGGTGTCGGATCATTTGCTATGTCTCTCGAGGTGGTTTCGGATGCAAATTTCATCAACGAGTAAGGAAATTATGATTTTCTTATTTTCTTGAAGTTCTACATGTTTTTTAAGTGTCTGAAAAGACTGCTTGGTGTAACCTGGATCTCCATTAATATTTTGGAACCATTTTCCAATAGTAATCCGGTGGAGTAAACAAGTTTCAGAAACATTTCTGACGAAGTCATATGCTTTTGGAGATAAAAACTCTAAAGTTATCACAAACTTTCTCAATTCTGGGGAATATTTTTTCTTTGGCCCAATTTTCGCTTTTGCAATTCCTTACATACATCAGGGAGTTTTTGGAATAGAACTGCTTGTTCATCCAATAATAAGTTTTTGTTTAATCTTCAACTGTCGCTTCCACTTGAGCACCAGATATAGAGGTTCCAGCTGTTGACATAATTTCTGACGAAGCTCTTTTGGTACCCTGTAACGATATGATACTGTTATGAAATGGCTCATACTTGGATAACAGGTACCTACTTTAGTTAGCAAATTTCAACGTTTCAAAAACAGTATATTCAATTTTTTTTTTTTTGATTACCCACATAACATTTGTACATACTTAGCATATGAAAAGAATATTCTATCAACTCAAATCAATGTTTATTGTCTAACAGGAAAGATCCCTTACAAGAGACAATTCATGCTAAATGATTAATTACCAAGTAATTTACAAAAAGTTATTGTTAAAATTTCCTAAATATTGCTTACATAATCATGACATAGATAATTTAATAATTTATCCAGAAAAAACATCAACAAATATGTAATGGAGCACAGCGGTAAATGTTCATATTGCATAGATATTGGTAGGGCAATGCAAAAAAAGAAAATGTGAGTGCATATGCTAAATTAATTATATATACAGAATTCATTTACATCTAAACAAGATTCATAAACATCTAAATTAATTAAAAAAAAAACAAGAAATAACAAAACACATGTGTCTTTTCTAATTACATGCACAGAAAGTACCTGAAAACCATTCATGGGACATGGAACATGCTAACAATGTGTGATTATTGAAATTATTGAAATTTTCACATGCCTATCCTATAAGTAAAAAATAGGGATATGTTTACGTCACGGTAGATATTAGACCCCAAAAATCCTAAGGTGCGGCGCAATATATACTGCATTCTAAAATTTTAGAATAAAATTGGAATTAGAACCACCCTAGAACGAAAATACAAGTCTGAATTTAGTAGGTGAAGACAGCATACCTAAATAATTGATATTATTGCGGTTCAATAAATGTTCAATAATAATGTTATGTGCTCCTATAGGCCTTGTTTAGGACCCGTGCTTGGTATACCTTTCCACATTTTTCAACGGAAATCTAGAAAGAATTGTAAAAATTAAGACAAGTAGGGAAGGTAATAAAAATTATTAAAATTGTACCTATCGACAATCAATTGCCTCCGCCTCTGGCAACTATTATGCTGATGGATGCCATATTTATGTTAATTATTATATAGACATTAATGAAAACGTAAGCATATTTTGTTAGAACTACAGTTTACAATGTTTTTAATAACTATGATAATATCACCTTGATTTTTAGTCTGACAAGGGAAATATACATCAAGCTAGAGTTGTAATGTAAAAATAACATAACATGTTTACCTGTGGAGTGATATTCCAGGCACTTTTTTGGCACTATGATTCTTACAGCCATAAGCTGAACACACCACCATTATGCACAACAACAAAAAATAAATCTTTAATTCAAAATATCAACAAAAACACGATTTTTTTCACTTTGGCACCAGCACAAAGATTTGAACCAGAAAATGGCGTCCTCGATCAATATCGGTAACGACCTTCATATGTTGTCTGATGCGCGCGTTACGCGTCCCCCCTCTTCCCTGGTCTAAGCAAATTACCATTAAAAACAGGTATATTGAAAAGAACATAACCACTTTAAGATTGTAAGATTCTTTTATGCACCTATAGGTATTTCCAATTGCTATCTAAGATTCACATTTTTTAAATAATATAGTTATTGCAAATCGCCATTTACTAATTGAAGTACCTCAAAACAGCATGAACCCTTGTATAAAAGCTTACTTTTACTAATGATCTAACTGCGTTTATTTACAATTTACAATGCACGTTGTTCAAATAACTTGATTAAATGTTCACATTTGCAATTTTATAGAAGGGCTGCTTGTAAGCCTTGAAAGAGTTTAAATCCATTTCTTTTCTGACACAAAGCATTCAGTTCCCGGTCCAAATAGCATTTGTGCTTGTAGTACCCTAAAACTTTTATCTGAAGGCTGACATATAGATTCCAAACAGCCCTACTTGTTACCTAAAAAACTCTTATGAAAATAGATAACTACTAGGATTATCTTGGAAGCTATTAAAAAACGCAAAAATATATTACTAGGTATATTTATTTTTAAACTTAATTTTATGTTTTATAAATGACTGTGATTTTAATGTTAAGAACTCCTACAGTTGTTTTGTATGATTTTGTTGCCAAGACACACTTGGTCTTCATTCAGCTGTCCTGTGTATCTTTGGACAAATATTGGTTCTTATGATTATTTATATATCAATGTGCAGGGTGCTTTTACACGATATGTTGCTGAAATACAAAGGTTAGTTTGGGGAAGACTGTTAATTCTTTATAACTTTGTTATTGGAAAACTATATCGATGATGAAAACTTCAAAGGAAGAGGTAGAAGTTATGCTTATATAGTATCCCAAGTGAAACCATCATAAAACATTTGGGTTTTAAACATTGTGAATTTGTCATTTAGTTTTGCCGCCATTTTTAATTTAACATTTTAACATTAATGTAGGTATATTATAAAAGTTAATGTTTTACATTTTTAGTTATTTTATAGAATACAAAAAAAAATAGAATCTTTGTAATAAATGTTAAATTTAAGAATTTATATTTGTGTATCGCCCTGTACACTAGCACTAAATTTAATGCAAGTTTCGTTACGATTTGCATATTTTGCACCTTCTGTTATACAATTCTTAGTTATAAGGTTAATTTTGTATAGTGAAAGAGAGTCTCCGATTCGAAAAATAAATTATATATATAAGGACACTAAATTAGTGCTCAACTCATAGTGTTATAGGTTGTGAACACTAAAAACGCTACAGTGAATTTATAAATGGATTTCTTCAAGACTGTCACAAGCTTAACCTTTAAGTTAGATTTTTTTTGTTGAATATTTTCGTTGCAAAGCAGAAGGAAATCAAGTAGTAGAATTTTACTTTTTTATGTTAAAAAAACCCTCAACACTAGAATATCCAATATCGTTTTTTAATGATTGATGCAGTCTTCCTTTAGGTATTAGGTACGTTGATTTGGACGGTATATTATATGCATCGAAACATGATAAATAACGCCATAAGTTTAATTTGCTATTCTCACCTTTCTCACAAAGTTTTAATTTTTAATATAAGTTAAACCCCCTTCAAGCTGTCAGGTTGAAGTTGATATTCTTCAAATAAAAGTGATTTGTTTTTTGTCTGTATGATAACAAATTGGTTTTCAATAAGAAGCATCTGTTTAAAATATTCATTAATGTGAAATTTATCGAACTAAAGAACAATCGATATGGTGTTAATTTTTGCTAGAAACCCTATACACACTCATATCTTTCATGATGAAAGAGATTGTTTTGGGAAGAATGGAAATCGGCAGTGATCTGCCCAGTAAAGGAGAAGTGAGAAAGAAGGAAATGTTGGTACAGAGGAATGTCATTGCTGTGTACACTACAAAATGCTCACACGTGTGACGAAAAAAAAAGCCTCACGTAGGGAGAAATAATTAAGGAAATATTGAGAACATGACATGGAAATCTTTCAGTTGTTCATGGACTTTAAATAGAGAGGGTTCTATATGAAGAAATATGTAGATTGGCTAGCCCCCATTCCATTTGACATTTCACCACATAAAGTGCGAGATCAAGATTAGCATACACACTGCAATGATATAAAAATTAATAACATAAGTTATCGCGTAAGCTTCTGACACACCGACAATATACAAATCCAAGTAAGAGATGTAAACAAATGCTCGTGAACAGAAATATTTGCCACGAACTGTATTATTTATTAGCACATTATATTTTTCCTCCCTGGAGAATATGTAATTTGTTGATAATGTTTGTAATTTTGTTTTAAAGAGTAGTAATATAGTTGATGAGCTAACTAAGATGAGATATACCCAAAATTCATAAAGGCTTTAAAAACCTTTCGTTCCAAGAAAGAAAAATTATATTAACATAAAAATTGTCTACTAGCGTGCCTTGGTGGCGACGTTGTGACCTTCGAAACCGCCACAAGGCGACCAAGGCTTGATATGTCTTACCAGCGGTTTAAGTTTGGGCCATGAGAGGGCCGCATATATTACGGATTTGGTACCTCGGGTGCGGGCTCTAGCCCAGTCTCCGCCTCGATTACAGCTTCCCCATTAATGTAAGTGAACCCATCTTGGTAGACGGGCAGCATTTATGATGAAACTTTTCTATGACACCCCCCCCCCCCC